>CAUPSG010000426.1:0-30281 GCA_963513935.1 Aphrophora alni
CAAGAAAAAAAGGCGATTGTTTGGGAAGGAAAAAAACTGACATAGACACAAACCTACAGAAATATGTTAAAAGGAAAGAAAAATAGAAGTAATTATCACAACACTGAAATAAACCCAATGTTAATAAAGAACTTCAATTTTTTCTTCAAGGACTAACAAATATTTTCATGGTCAACGTGATTTTCTTTGACACAAACACTGGAATTTTTAGGAACAGTGTTTAAACCTGGTATTACATACATACCAAAAACCTAATAAATATTTTATAATTTATTACAGCGGTTGAAGAAGGGGCTAATATTTGTTTCAACAATCTCACTTGATAAACATTACGTTTTTTAAACATAAAAATTAAATCCCAGTTTATAGTTTTCGATTTGCCCCTCCAAGTAATCTAAAAACACACAAGAATGAAGGATTAAACCTCACGTATGTTAAAGGATTGTCTCGGCTATAAAATACATTTACAAAACCCTTTCCGTTTTTCAACAATATCCAAATTCATTAGCGTATAGGAGGATTGTGTCATATTGATTTGAAAACTACAGTACTTCAGCCAAGCAGGTATAGTATTCCCTGCTGTTTGATTTTGTATACGCTTGAGTTTTCAGAGGCCTACCCATACTACTAGCTTGTCAACCCCGAGCTTAAGTATTTCTTCTGTATTTTTGGGTTAGATTCCTCTAGTTTATCTTCTTTATCAGATCTGTTCTAGACTAATTATTGTTATCTTCTGACCTTAAAATTAGTAGAGTATTCTAGGGCTAGGAGACTATCTTATGTTCGTTTCTCCCTTTTTAATACGACAAAGAAGTCAGAAAGGCATTTCACCTTTAAAGAAAGGGAAAAACATTCCTAAAGAAGTGTTTAAAGCATTTTAACTTGTTTGTGTTTCAAATTTCTAAAAATGTATAGAAAAATAAAACACAACTTGATTTGATAATAACTTTGCATTTCCGAATATTTATTTTAGCTTTTTATATTTTATTTTTATTACCTTGATTTCAGTTATTGTACTTCAAATTACTAAAATGTTATAAAAATTACTAGTGTGAATTTTGTGTAAAAAATCCAACCTTATCTACATCGTAATAATTCTTTTTACTTAACGACACTACAAAATGGTTTGATAATCACAACAAATTAAGACCTCCAAATTTGAATGTTTTTTCACATTTGATGTCCTCGTGAAACCGAAAAAACTATTGTCGACGTGTTGTTATCACGATAGCGATAAAAATTAAGAACCTGAATTTTGACAAATTGTGACAATGAAATTCAGAGAAGTCAAATTGAAAATTTAAAATGTAATTGTTTAAATTGTTAATGTTAAATCTATATTTTGTTTAAATAATGTAAAAACTATTTTATTGTAACAAATTATATTTCCAACAAATGTTGAAATACCGCCCCATTGCCAAAAAAGTCAATAAATTACAAATATATTTGACATTATTCCTAAGAAAAACGTCTGATCAAAAAATATTACAAGAGCACGTATATTACCCGGGGTCACGTGACGTATTGATGGGACGTGATGACCGTACGTCTGCTCTGCTCCGGTCAAGGATTTTCTAAAATCACAAATAACCTCAGGCCGTGTACCAATCTGTTTTACTGTGTCGGAGAAATAAGCGAGAATCTAAGGCAACTTTCATGCGGGATTCCGCCTTGGTAGATGAACTAATAACAACACTTTTGGAATAAGGGAATATTTCGTTGTGACATTTATTTGTGTATTTTGAAAAAGGATAGAGAGCGAATAGATGAAGTATGGAAGTCAATGGGAGAGCGTGGATTTGGTGAAAATCTGACGAGATTGACTGAAATGACAGTGACTGAGAGGTCTGTAAAGTGGAACTTTGTTTATCGGGAGGTTGGATTTCACTATAAGCGTTTAATATAACACTGGACAAAGTGATGAGAATATTTGTGAATCCAGAAGGAAATATATAACAGAATGGTTCAATGAATGACATACGTAGATGAAGTAATGATTTTGGCAAGAACGGAGAAATAGTTCATGGGAATGTTTAAGGAATTTGAAATGTTAGTTGGAATGCCATGTATGTTGAGATAGATGATTTATCTCATTTGGTTTGGAGATAAACGAGGATAAGTTAAAGTATATAATAACCAGGAAGGGTCGATTTCGAAAAAAAAAAGTTTTTTTAGCCTTTAATCAGACACATCCCAAAAAACTCTAGTCACATATCAAATTCAAATAGTTTGAACTGTAGAATACGTTACAGACCACATACCGATTTAATTTCCAAAACCACTTTCTTAGATTTCAAAAATCTCTAAAGATGTATTTTTTCTAAAACAATCACACATCATTTTTGACTTTTCACAAGACCTTTTCCTTGTTTAAAGTTGAGAAACCTACAACGATTTTACATGTTTTTAAACGTGCTAATGGACCATCATAGTACTTACCCAGCCCAATCGTACATTTTAATACAAACAGATCTTCAAAATGTAATAACCAACAGTTTATATCTTGCACCTTGTAGGAAACGTTAAATTGTATTGGTAGATCAAGGAGTCTTACCAGGTAGGTTAATTTAATTTAAAACATTTGTTACACTGGTCAGAAGGGTCTTGTAGATATGTTGTTCAGTATTTTTATATGCCCTTTTCGAATAAACTTATTTCTCTACATTTACGATTTTCTGTCTCTGTCTAACAATATCAGACCACAATAATTAGTTGATCATACGATCCAGAAGAGTCCATGTCAGTCACGCGAGGGATGTTTTTACCCACAACTGCAGAAATGTTCAAGGCTAAATGACATCATCATAGCCTGCCATTGGTCCAGAACAATCGGACTATATCACGTGATTGAGGACGCTTCCCATCTTCATGAAGGGTAGAAAGTCAGTTGTAAAGAACACCTCATCTGTGTATCACGCAAACGCTCATTCCTTTCAACTCGCTTAAATTTTATACGCAAGTGCATAGTTTTCATAACGCAACGCGGTATTTATTACCATTCGGCTCTTCCACGCTTTTTAATTATTAACCTATTTTATAAGTGCAATCTGTGTAGATTTAAGAATGACAAATATAAACAATAGAATAATTATGATAACCAGCTAGCTGTGTTAAGTGTAGTGCTACGTCTGTCTACATCGTTTCCTGAATTACCCTGTTGGACAATTGGACATTGCATCAATTCAAGGTAATGAACTTTATTGTTACTCAATTATTATTTACACATTGTATGAAAGACTAATTAACATAAACTCTGTACCGTCATTCAACCATTCGTTGGAACTAATAAAGATTGAGTTCACTATAAAACTCTGGTCCCTCGGTAACTAATAGATCTTTATTTATAACATAACACACGCAACATATGTATATATATATATATATATTTTTTTTTAATAGATATTACATATGAGACACCTATAATGACCAACGCCTTAAAAAAGGAGAGAAAAAACGTAAACTAAAGATCTCCAAGCCCTTGAATACTCAAAACAAGAGTTGGTCAAAACAGACCGGATAAATGCAGAGATCTAACTCATGACTGTATGAAAAAAGTTAGATCCAGGTGTCTCACATCAAAATCGCCACGCCAATATTCACTATGAGGGTCTTCGCAAAACCCTTTACAACTTACATGTGTAAAAATAAAAATAAACTTACGTGTACATTTTGTTACAATCAGTCAATTTGTTTCAATGTGGAGATGTTTACTAACTGACAAACACACATAAATACAGAAAATAGTATTAAATATAAAAACAGATAACCAAAAATCATGCTTACGTACAGACAACGATGACGGATGGACGCCAAATCGAAAATCACTTAACAGTTTTCTGCGGCCATGGAACATGCAGATCAGTCACAATATATCCTAAGCAAACATCCAGAGAGTTAAATTGAGTACAAAAAATGTTAACCTTAAAATATTAGTACAAAATAATTTATAAATGATTAAGTAAAATATTTTCGTTTCACTCATATTTGTTATCTACGTCAACATGACAATGTATGCAGTAGTAATAGTCGATTTTCGATAAAAATGTCCTGTATAGGAAATATTATCATGGATTACAATCTAAATTAAAATGTATGACGTCATTTCAAGCAGTTGGTGCTACGAATTCAAAGGTACTATAATTAATATATAATCGTTTTTCTGCTTTCAATATATATTGGAGCAATAAGCTCCTTTTACCAATATATAATCAGTATAGGGTAAGTTTGGTAATCGAAAAAAAATTCATAGATTTTTTGCCTGATCTTAAAGTTTCGTGGGCTCTGAAAACTGAAAAGTTTCGACACTCCTTCTGCCGGTCGTCAATGACGTCTGTACGAAACAGTCAAAAATTGTGGCTGATTACTCTAATTGACGGGATTTTTAGTCATTTCAAGGTCGTGTTTCCATCACAATATCTACATTGTTTACCGTAATGAAAGACCATTCTAAAAACATTGACTAAACGTTATAAATATATTATTTTATTTCACCCTAAGGGCCTCACCCACAGTGAGTACGAGTGTTGTAAGCACGAGGGACAATAACTAGATCTTCACCTTTCTTCATGGTTCTTTGATCTCTATCTTTCCTTTTTCTTATCAGGCCTATCTTAACCTACTCGTGTTCCTTTTTCATCCTGATTCTACATGTCTATTCGAGGATTAAGGCATTTATAGTGGAACAGCCCTAAGATGGCACTTGTGCCCGGTGTGGGGCGGTAAAAGGTAAAGGTGGATTATGTCGGAAAATAACACCGTTCCACAAACATTGACTTTGCCTCCAAATCGCCAGCTACCTGAGACTTGCCCTCCACGAGAGAACCTAACGTTTACTTCAAGGATAGTACAGTGTTTTCACCCGATGTGCGAAGTGCCTTCTTAGGCTTGTTCCACTATACATTATATTTTTTTTCTTCTTTTATTTATATGGCTTTATTAACCGAGAGGTTTTACGTCTCAACAAATAAAACTAGAAAGTTTGTGCAATGTTTACACACCATTTAATTTTATATAAAAGTCCACTCTTGTATTTCGGGAACATCCTGTATATATACATGAGTCAAAAATGGTGGCTAGTTACGTATTGAACGAACATAGCATGTTCTTTCGTTTCCAATATAAATTATTTTACTCCAATAAAAGACCATTCCAAAAACATTTCCCAAACCGATTTGATCCTATTTACTAATATTTCCAAATGACAATTTGTCATTATCTATATATTTTGATGCGTAGATAAAGCAGCGCTTTAGATTAGACAGAACTGCGCATGCGCCAACTTAGGGTGTTGCTTTCGACGCATGAGGGGGTGAAAGATTCAGTCTCGGATATATTCTCCTAACAGAAACTTCGGTCGGTTTGTTTTCAAATAAAATCCACCTTATTATATATACACGTTCAAATATATCAGTGTAGAATTGTAAAACAGCTGTTTTAATGTGATTCGTTTAGAGTGAGAGGACCTAAGCGAAGTGAGTAATCTTACTGTAATATGATTTGTGAAACCATTGTTTGTTTCTCTTGTGCGAAATAGAATGGCGGACAAATTTCCAACGACATTCAGCTTTTTGGATTCGCTCATGCATGTTGAACGCGACGTTGGGATTGATTAATTTGTACACGTATACGAGAGAAATCTTTGTTGACGAAAAAAATTGTTTCGCTTTTCATTGGTTTTTGTTTTAGACTATTGATAGGAGATTTAATACGTTATAAAGTTTGTGGTATATTAACACTCATTATCTAAATAAATAGTGAAACAGATTTAATTAAAATTAGATTTGGGTGACTGCAAAATCAAATTGGGTGTATGAGTAGATTGAAAATTTTGAATTTATATTACTTCTCTTTGAACTAATTTGGCTTTTAAATATTTCAATTTAAAAAAAAATAACGTAGTATCTGATTTTGATAAAACTCCAATACAGATTTTTAAAAGTTAATAAACTATTGAAAAACAAAAACAGTAATCTGGTAATGTCACATATTAAACGGTACGAAAACAAATTGTACAACCTTTCTCTCTGGCGAATTCTAAAAAACAAAAAAAAAATTTAAAACCATCCAAAGATCACTTCGCACTTGTTAAAAATGAACCATGGATAGCGTATCTGGGGGAAAAAATAATTTAAATATGACAGAAACTTTTTATCTTGTGACATAAAATCGTTGGTTTTATTTTATTGAAATCGTGTTTTTAATTGCGCGATCAAAGTTCAGTTTTCTATATTAAAAATTATTCAGTAATGTAGTTCTATTAGAATTTTCCACACACAATTAATTGTGTCAATAATCTTCACGTTTCATTAAAGTTTTATCGAAATCGGTAGAGCACAATTTGCTAAATTACCATTTTCATTAGACTTCTATCTTAGGGTGGCTGAAGAATAACACATTTTTTTTGGGTCCTTAGAGGATACGCTTCAGAAAAAAATAATCAAAATCGTTGGAGCCGATTTTGAGAAAATTTTGTTTTTTTCTTGTAATAACCCCATGGTTTACAATATACTGCCTCTATAACAGAATGTAAAATAAAATAAATATTTCATATTTTAGTATAACCCAATCGTATTTTGTAAGTTAAATAAATAAATCCAGATCTACAATTAAATAGCGACATTTAAAACTATATTTCATTCTATCACATTTATTTTTGAAAAGTTTACACAATGTTGTATTATTTATGTTACGAAATAACAATCTAACCTATAAAACGAAAACCACTCACCTGATTTTTATTAAATTCATCGTCTTTATAGAAAAGATGACGCTTACAAATTCGACGAGTTCTAAACAAGACCAAAAAACATAATACAATATTTAAAACGAATAGGAAAATTTCAAATGAAATTATACCTATTTTGGATTTCAGGGTTTAAAGATTTGTATAATGATGTATTGTTCATATTATTGAAATAGTGTATTTGAACAATTGCGTTGTTTATGCAAAACATGACGTTTCGAGCGTATGGATTTACTTTCACTTTCAAGTGATAACCTTAGAACATGATAAACATTTTTTTTTTAAATACACTAAAACTATATTAGAAATTAAAATTATAATTAATGAAGTAAAAAAAAAAATTTGGTTAAACTATAAAATTTTAAAATGGCCCTCAAGAGCTCAACTGTATTGAGTATGGGCGTAACAATCCCGAGGAAGCTAAGCTGGATTTACACTTTTTAACGTGTAGTCGTCTTTTAAATTTCTCTCTTCCATCTTTCCAATGAGGTCTCTCTTGACCAACTTTAGTTCTTTACCGATCCTGACGGTTTTAGTTTACCCAAGAGGGACCTTTATTTTTTGTTCTTTACTTTCTTTTTTTTAATGACCAAGAGTTGTTTCAACTTTAAACAACAAGAAAAAATTTCATAGAGGTTTAATCTATACTAAAACCATGGTATCAGTATAGTGGTTACGAGATTGGCAATCCCGACGTTTAATAGCTGGATTTACACCTTTTTCATGTAGTCGTGGGTTAGATTCCTCTCTTTCGTCTTTCCTATCTAGTTTCTGGTAACCAATCCTTGTTTTGATGCTATTATTCGAGGGCTAGGGGTTTTTATTTTATATTCTGTCCTACCTTTTTTTATATAGGACGTGACGACAGAGGTTTTTCGAGTTTAAAAAATCCTTAGATATTTCTTATTATCTCTTTATATAAATGACGTTTCACGTGTATAGACCAACTTCTGTTTTACAGTGATAAGCGTTAAACTTGAAAAAATGAAACAACCAGCGTAGCCTGGAGTCATGTTCGTAACTAAATCTACACGTAACCAAAAAAACAAAATTGTTTTTTACTAATAATGTCGAAACGTCATATGTTAGTTTTTAAATATATATAAATAATAATAATCATAAATACTTTAATTATTCATTTCTTTTTTTAAAAATGTTGAGACAATAATTACAAGTTATTCAACATAATACAAAATAAAAATTACAAAATCTTTATAAACTATAAAAAAAAATTTTTTCGCTCACATAATTTTAATAAGACATACACACATAAAAATAGTTGTATAAAAATATGCGTTATAGTCCATAATCAAACAGGATATCAGCCATGCAAAAAAACATTAAATTTAATACAACTGGACTATAGTCAGGTCTTATAGAAACCTATTGAAATTTAGAAAAATCTAACTCAAAATGTCAAAATAGTTATAGAACAGAAGTTTAGAAGAGTTTCCTGTGTTATTCAACTTATATTAAATCCTTTTGTACCGATCTCAGAACTCTAAAATGATAAATATCGAAGTTATTGTTTAAAATGTAACTTCTAAACCTGATTTCACGAGAAAATGTGAGTTCCATAGTTATGAGGTAGGGCTGGGTCACCGATGTTACAGTAGGGGACTTTTACATAGATCTATGAGTTCCGTTAGGCAGTACCAGACGTTAAGAAACGAGTGCCACAAAATTACAAGGTTCAGAAAACTTGTTTTGAACAAACTTACCCTACTGGATAAGACTTCCTTATCTAAAAATATAATTTAACATTTCCGACAAGGCACAAGAAACCAACTTTAGAGGTTCTGTTTCCATTACATTATTAGATAGGGATGTTTCTATTTTTCCCAAATGTACGTGACGTTTAATGTATAAAAATGTGTTGAGCGGATATTAGAAGTATGAAAAAAAATCTTTGTATCTTCCTGCCACACAGCCTTTTGTACAAATCATGTGTCTTGTTATATCTCCTTATACCGAGTGTTATATAAGTCCGGGGACGGCTTAATATATTTTTTTAACCATTACAGATAGAGCTACAAAGCTTTGCATATTGTTAATGGACACCAAAAACTATTTAAGTACGTATTCAGTGGAGCGCTACCTTTCCGGGATAAACGGCCCACAGGGAGTAAGTAGGAATTATTAAATAAGAGCATAGGTCGAATTGTACATCGAATTAAAGGTCTTCTTGAGTAGCACTGAATGCTGGAACAAACCCGACCTCAAAAGGATCATTCTTGTTAAAATGGCGTGGGTTTAAAAGTCCCCCACCTCAATTTTTGTATTATGAACTTAAATAGAGCCAAACCCTTTTGTGATTGTTAACAAAGTCACCTGTTGTTTATTTTGCGATAGTTTAGAATTGTGCACCTACTTTTTGGTTACACAAATTTTTAATTAGGAAACCACATCTTATGACATGTCAAACTAAAGGACATAAAAAGACAAAATTAATGGCGCTCAACTAAAAATATTTTTAAATTACCGTAACCAAAATGGTAGCGCAATATATATTTGAGATATTTAACAAATTTGTGATTTGAGAAATCAGAACACTGAAAAGTTTGTAAAATGTTCAGACTAACCCGAGAGTAACATTCGACGTTGAAATGAATTTTACCTGGCCTCCAAAAGTGTAGTACTCTCCGGGACTCGCAAAATACAAACAAAAACAAAAACACATTATGTGACATCAAATTAAATTGCGTTTTAAGTTTAACTAATGACACCAACGAATTTCACTTTTAACTTTATTAAAAATGTTATTTCAGAATGTGGATGACAATATAACAAAATTGTGTTGTAATGACAGATAGTATGAGAGATACATTTTGTATTCACAGTTGGTTTGTTGTGATTATTTACATTTGTTTTTACGAAATGTCAGTTATTAGCTTTAATACAGTGACGTTATAGTATTCGAGAGAGGGATATATATTTTTTCCTTTTCTTCTTTTTTTTAAAAGCGTTGATGGTTATTCGCTTTTAATTAAACAACAACGAAAAACTATAGGGTGTTGCAAAATTGCGTTTCAGTAGGTGGATTTACACAATAAATTAAGGAAAATTTCCTATAAACATATGTCCGAAACTGTCTAGTTTCCCAGATACGCGTAAATTGTTTTTTTTTTTTTTTTTTTTTAATAAAAATATTTTTATCTTCAGATCGGTTTGACGGATTGAATTATAACTTGGTATGGTCTCAAAACAGTGAAGAAGTATTGTGGGGAAAAAACAACTTAATCCAATGATCCGTTTAAAAATTACGACTGGAATCTACATAACTCAAAAAACAGGAAATTTTGATGAAAACTTGATAAGCAGTGGCATTTAGAAACGAATTTAAGAGAGAAGAAACATTTCTTCTTATTCTTCTCCAATACAATTACTTTCTGACAAATACAAAGAGGTTATGGTTTGGATTTAAAGGTATCCTGTGCCCCCCCCCATTGTTGTTTTGTCACAATGTCTGTTTGGCTGTCGTTTATACAGTCCTAAAGAATAAACAATTTTTAATTAAATTTTGTTTGTGGTAATATTTTAACCATATATCTAGGCATTTTTTTCTTATTTAGTTTTCACACTTGAAAATAGAGGTAGCTTTCATAAGAACTCTTTGAACTTCTTTGAACTAAAGTGAACATCAAAATTAGTGCTAATTTTGGGAATATCTCTAGTCACCTTTAGTATCCGTAGGTGAAAGCCAGAACCCTTATATTTTCTCGCTCGTATCTGTCTTTAAGTCGCAGCCAGTCTACACAGACAAGACGATAAATCCCGTATATTTCAAACTTTGCATTTATATTCTTTGTATTATCCTACAATTACAAAAAAATATAGCTGTAACAAAACCAACGGGCATTTAAGGGGGAAAAAATACAGAGCTGAATTTTTGTTAATATTATGCGTTGGGTATCAAACAAAACTGAAAGTTATTCAGATAATGAATATGTATGTTTATTCGTCGAATAAAGTTGGTAATAGGTCGCTTTAAAGACTTCTATTTTATAACAATTACATTCCCTATATGCGTAAAGACAGTTTAAACGTTTTTTTTTTGTTTTTTTCAACTCAAAATAATAAGAAGTTGCCTTAAAACTAAAATTAATCATTTATTTTACATTTTACTAAAATTTAATGTATCTAAAAACCATTGTTTCCCATGTCCTCAAAAAATATTGGTTTCAGCGTTATCAATTTTTAAAAAAATCGTCCAGAGACAGATTTAAAAATACTATTTTCTGAAAATCGGTTAACCAATTTCATTAATTTTTTAAAAAAATTGTGAAAATTTATGTTCCCAAATCTAAGTACAAGATCATTACACTTATAAATAATTTTCAAGAAACACAAAAACGTTAACCACCACTGGTCTCATCAAACAAGATTTGTAACTATAATGAGTTATGTTTCAATGAAAGTAATTTTAAACCCTTTTCCTTATTTTATAAAAGAGAAAAACATTTCAGTCATTATCGATAAAAGTAAAAGAAAATAACATAAATTACTCCATTAGCCGTCGTATACCTAAATTGCATCAGGGTCGGAAGGGGACAGGTGTTGATTAAATGATACTTGATAGCATAGGTGAAAGATAGGGATCCAACTCAAGGCTACATGAAAAAAGTGTATATCCAGCTGGAAGTTCTCGGGTTTGCCAGCCCGTACTTACTATAGTACGCTCCTGAAATTATATTATATATTATATATATATACACACACACAACCCGTCACTCACTCATCTAAAGATACTAATCTAACCTAACCTTACTTACTTTCAGGTGAGCTAGAAACTTAATATTTGGCAAACAACTTTTAGCTATAACCGAATTGATAATTAAAAAAAAATTAAATTTAATTTTAACCGAACAAAAAAAAAAACAAACAAAATGGTGACGAAACATTAAAGTATTTAGATACAATCTTGTTGAGCACTGTGGTGAAATTCACAATAATGATTCGAATTTACCCCTAACCACAATCACTAGAAACTTTAAAATAGAACACAATTATTTGATTAATTGTTCTTTATTTATTTTTTCCATAGTTTATTTACTGTTTTATTTTAAAGTTTCCAGTGATTGTGGTTAGGGGTAAATTCGAATCATCATTATTAAAGCATTTGTAGACGTTTTGTAGGTATGTTGTGGCTTAACGGTAAGACTTTTAAAAAAACCAGATTACACCAGAAACTACGAATTTGGCGAGATCTACAAATTAATTTGTATGACTTTTTATATCTTCATCAAATATATCTCAGATAGAGTTAGATATTGTATTTTAGGTAAATTTTGTACAATTTCCACAAATTATTTAATCTTTTGACACACTTATTGAATATATAGTATCGTCAAATTTTGTGTCAATACGCCAAATATTTTGTGCCAAATTTGATGATTCTAGGTCTCCTATAAATGTGTCGACAAATTTTAAAATATGTAGAAATTATTAAGTTTTGATCTACAACTTTGACAAAACTCCACGGTTTTTGGAGCTCCACTGGGGTTTTTGGAGCGAAGCGAGTATTTTCTATAAAAGGCAGCGTTTACAGTTTGTTTTCTTTTTTTTTTCACAGACAACTACCAAACTTGGTTTTATTTTAGCGTTTAAGAAAGGTTGTGCATCGTTTTTTAATATACTATTGCGCGTTTACATACCTGGATCAATGCACATTTCATGAGTCTAAAAAAGCTAAAATTTCTAACCTATATAAAATTAACTTATGCCATATTTTTAATAAGATCTATACCATTGTATTTTAATACCTGGATCAATGCACATTTCATAAGTTTAAAAAAGATACAATTTCTAACCTATATATAACCATGTTGTACATTTTTTAAAATAAAATCCATACCAGTGTATTTTAATACCTGGATCAATGCACATTTCATGAGTTTAAAAAGATACAATTTTTAACCTATATATAACCATTTTGTACAATTTTTTTAATAAAATCCATACCACTGTATTTTAATACCTGGATCAATGGACATTTCATGAGTTTAAAAAGATACAATTTTTAACCTATATATAACCATTTTGTACATTTTTTTAAATAAAATCCATACCACTGTATTTTAATACCTTTATCAATGCACATTTCATGAGTTTAAAAAGATACAATTTCTAACCTATATATAACCATTTTGTACAATTTTTTTAAATAAAATCCATACCAGTGTATTTTAATACCTAGATCAATGCACATTTCATAAGTTTAAAAAAGATACAATTTCTAACCTATATAATATAACCATGTTGTACAATTTTTTTAATCAAATCCATACCAGTGTATTTTAATACCTGGATCAATGCACATTTCATAAGTTTAAAAAGATACACTTTTTAACCTATATAAAATCAAGTTGTACAATTTTTTAATAAAATCCACACCAGTGTATTTTAATACCTGGATCAATGCACATTTCATGAGTTTAAAAAAGATACAATTTCTAACCTATATATAACCAAGTTGTACAATTTTTTTAATAAAATCCATACCAGTGTATTTTAATACCTGGATCAATGGACATTTCATAACTTTAAAAAAGATACAATTTTTAACCAATATAAAATCAAGTTGTACAATTTTTTAATAAAATCCAAACCAGTGTATTTTACATACATGAAATCAACGCACATTTCATGAGCGTAAAATACTTACATTATCGATCCTATAAAAATCCTATTAAACTTCAAATCACTAAAATAGTAAAGCGCAAATCCATTTCCATTCTCTATTCACCAAACCTAAAGTTATATACGTCCACACTCTAAATTTGAAACAACAAAAAACTTTATAAACCGCTCCTGTTAAATTCCCACTAAAGCTTTTAAAACATAATATAAACTGAGAATCTAATCCATGACAAATTTTCTGCCGAGTGGGGATTTCTTTTTTTTTTTTTTTTACTAAAATGTGCCCATGAATAAATCAAAGGGGAGTAATCGGATAATCATGTAGGCAGTGAGAGTGAGTTCATGAATAACAAATGAATTCGTCCTAATCCACAACCATCATTTAAATTATTCATTTTGAAAACAATCAACCGAGATAATGGAGCCTGTGGATATTAGCTTTATAAATACACAAATACATTTGTAATTTATAATACTCGATGTTTTTGTTTTGGATAATACTTAATAGAGAATATTTAATTTTATGTAATTATATTTGCCTTAACGGCGCTTAATAAGATTATCTTAATTGGTACATTTTTTTGCGCTGGAAAAAAATCGTATTTTAGGAAAATGGTGTGATTATTTGTGGATATTTTAATTTGGAACCTGGGTTCGCCGTTGTTGAATCTTTGGGTTTCTTGGTTGCGGACGGACTAAATGTGATTATAACCGTGTTTACAACACCAAGGCATAAAGAAAGAAGTACTCTTGGTCTGTTGTGCAGATGGAAAACCATGACGTAGTGAATGTGAACGAAGAAGTGTTGGGGGTGCTGTATCCAGTAGATCGTATCTACACGATTTATTGTAGAGTTACTCGCCCCCCCCCAAGTTGGTATAATATTCGTTAAATGGTGTTTTGAGATTCTCTGAATGTACGGTTAACCGTGTCGGGCTGTAATAATTATATATACTAAAATAGGTTAGTTATACTTGGAGTTGTGTACTTTTTCAATTATGTCCTTCAAACTAATTAGTGTAATTAACTTATTTGTTAGCAAAGAGTGGTGTTGAGTCAGACGGGGATTAAGTGAATTACAACTTTATTGTATATGGGCGACCACGTTTTCCATAACCTATTACTAGGTTACTAAACGTGTTACTACAAGGTTAGCATAACGCCGGATCAGTTTTATACGCTTATCGCGTGTAGTTGGTAGCAGAGCGTGGATACTATCCACGGATCTCTGGGTTATGGGCCTAAGACGATTCCAAAACAAACAAAAAAAAATACCTTCCCTCAACTAAACCTCATATCTCATTAAACTTGACAACCATTAGCTATCAAAGTATATCTTCACTTCGTCTACAGCTTTGGGTGTGAAACTGGACTGGAATCTAACCAAACCTAACCTAACAACCCAACCAAATAAACTAACCTTACTTAACCAAACAACCTAACCTAAAATAAACTAACCTAACCTAACCTCAATAAACTAATTTAAAAACCTAACCTTACTTAACCTAACAACCTAACCTAAAATAAACTAATCTAACCACTAACCTAAATAATCCAACCTAAATTCCTAACCTTACTTAACCAAACAACCTAACCTAAAATAAACTAATCTCACATAACCTCAATAAACTAACTTAAAAACCTAACCTTACTTAACCTAACAACCTAACCTAAAATAAACTAACCTAACCTAAGCTAACAACCTAACCTAAAATAAACAAACTTAACCCAACCTATCGGGTTTCAACGTAGTATACAGTAGATCAATAATTATGTTTTGGGTAAAAACATTGATGATGAGTATTTTTTCTGTGACTTTTTTTAGGTGAACATAATCGAAAAAATTCAATATCCCAATAGAGGGGATAGATTTTAATCAAATTTGGTATGGGTATAATTTGGTCACATTTTCTTCATTTTTTGATAACTCAAAATTTGGAAACCATAATAAATAAACAGATTTTTTTTTTTTTTTTCAAAATCAGTTTTACTGTGCAATATTGTTAAGGAATAACTTTCCAAACAAGAAAACAGACCTTATTCGCCATCATTTAAACTTCATTTCATCTTATAGATGCATAATTCGTCTTTATTTTTATTCCAGACTGTAAACAAATAACACATTTTTCGGTTATACAAATTTTGGATTTTAAATTATTTATTTCATGGTGAAATAAATATTACGTCATGGTGACATAAATTATTATATTTATGCCTAAGATGAGGTACAAGTGAACCAATTATTGTCCTTTTTTTTTATTTAATATACAGGGTGTCTTAAAAATTGCACGCCAAACTTCAGGAAATGATTGAATAAAACAAAACATACAAGAAATGCCATTTAACACGTATTACTATCTCGCTTAGTTTTCCATCATCTATCCGCCATTTTGTTCAACAAAACAAAAGTTATATCTTTGGGTATAAATTGAGTTCAGATTTGGTAAAAAATGAATTTAATTCCTATATTTGGAAAATGCGTGCTATTTAAAGTTTGGAAAGTGAAATATCTCGATAACTGTTATTAAAAAAACAAATTACAAAAAAAATCTCTTTTTAATGAAAAAAAAGTTTAACTGTAGCTCAAATGAATTGAGTTAACGACAAAAAACCGAAAAAACAATTTATTGCTAATTATCTACAACACACAAGATTAGGCTAAAACTAAAATATTTTTTAATTCTGACAATTTTTAATAACAATCACAAAATCCATTTATATGATTTCAATTTGTATCTACCCAACTAAACAGCAACTCTTACCAACTCCTTTTTATTGAAATGTAAGAGTGGTGCTTTTAGGACTAAATATAAAGAAACAATATATTTTAAAAAATCTTTAAAAAATATTTGGTACAAGAACAACGCCAACAAAATGTTTTTTAATTTTCGGGATTTAAAAATATTTTTGTGTTTAGCCTAATCTTGTGTATAGTAGACAATTAGCAATAAATTGCGTTTTCGGTTTTTTTTTTGTCAATAATTGTGTTACCCTTCGAGCTATAATATAAAAAAAGTAAAAATACAATTTCTTGGCGTTTGTCTACAACAATCAAAACTAGTCTAACAACTACACATATTTGAATAATGTTTATTTGTAGATATGGAAACCACGAAAATGTAAACTAATTGTTGTAATAATGATGGTTTGCTAAATTAGTAGTACATTTCTTTATTTTATAACTGTTATGTGCAGTTTAAGTGCTGTTGCCTCAGACCCCATTGTGATTTGTGTCACAGTGTGCGTTATTTGTTATATTTCCATTATTATTATTCCTATAATAAAAAGTAAACTTATCAATTGATTTTGTTTATTAAATAATAATAGTATATTTTCTTGGTTTCCATAGATACAAATGAAAATAATTATTCAAAAATGTGTTGGTGTTAGACTAGTTTTGCTTGTTGTAGACAAGAAATCGCCAAGAAAGTGTATTTTTGGTTTTTTGTCGATAACTTAGGTATTCTTTGACCCTACAGAAAAAGTAAAAAAACCATAAAAAAAAAAAAAAAAAATTATTTGTCGTTAGGAAATAAAAATATTTTGTTTTTTGTAAAGTTAACGGATTTTGAGATATTTTTCGTCGAAAATTTTAAATGACTGCCATTTAAAAAATAAAACAAAATAAAGTCTTCGTCTTTTGTAATCTTGTAAAACGTACCAATCAAAATACCTATACTAAATTTGAACTCAATATATTTAATATTTCTGCAGTTATAATGTTTGTATAAACAAAATGACGGATAGGCGCAAAATAAAGAGGAACTCGACTATTGGTTATTTAACATTTTTAATTGGATTTGTTGTATATATTCCGAAAATGATTAGCCAGTGGACCTTTTTTTTTTTTTTGTTACACCCTGTATATAAAATTTTTAAACCAAATCCGAACACAAGATGCCAAATATTTCCAAAGTTATACATTTTTGTTAACAAAACAAAATGGTGTATAGACGGAAAATTAAGCAAGATAGGACTATAATATGACATTTCTAGTATATTTTGTCCTACCCAATCAGTTTCTGAAGTTTGGGTGAGTATTAACAGGATACCCTGTATAAAACTTATTTAAACTAATTTACAAATCTATGACGGAATCCATGGTTTACTTTTTATTGTCAATTACCGAACTGACAATTTTTACAACGAATGTTTGGTTAGTATTCTTTTGTGAGAAAGTTCATGCTGTATTTATCCACCATTAATTTTCGTTTATCCTATTCTCCTAATAAGTATACTGTTAGTATTTACAGATTATATTAATTTATAGCTTACACCCAGTATGAAAGAATAGGGTAGGTTTACTAATAGCAAAAATAATAAAAATCAAACTTTTTGACTTCAAGTTTCAGGAAAACGTAAAAGTAATTTTCGACAAACCGTCCGTCCGTCGTCGTTGTCGTCTGTACGTAAGCACGATAGCGGTGACATACATTAAGATAGGAACATGAAATTTGTTACAGTGATAATTTACTTGTGGAGAGACGTTATTAAAATTCAGAAATATCTGATTAAACATGTCAATATGGTGGTAAACAGTTCTTTGATCATAAGCCGTATGTTACACTAAATCAGATTAAAATTTGCAGATTTTATATCTGAATGTAATGGTACCAAACTCACCTCTCTACGATGACAAATAGCGATGTTTTTATCCATAACTTTATTTCAAACACTGACCTCCAGAGAACATTTGGTATTCGTATGGTTATGAGACCCT
This sequence comes from Aphrophora alni, assembly GCA_963513935.1. NCBI lineage: Eukaryota > Metazoa > Arthropoda > Insecta > Hemiptera > Aphrophoridae > Aphrophora > Aphrophora alni. The sequence goes on from CAUPSG010000426.1 coordinate 18,102, forward strand.
GCAGGGCCGACTCACCAGTACGAGCGTAGCGAGTGGATGCTCCTTCACATATGTAGAGCCTCAAGACCCCTAAGTACGAGACACGAGCGAAGCGAGTGCAGAATTTTTAACGAACATATCTTCATGGTTAGTTACGCGCTAACACACAATTAGGAGGTGCATAAAACATGTCTAACAACTGTTTCAAACAAACATACCCTACTGGAAAAGACTCCTTGATCTACCAAAACAACTTAATATATACTACAAGGTCCAAGAATCCAACGTTTGAGGGTTACGTTTAGAAAAACCGCTTGCACTATATTGTAATATTGGGCTGGGTGAGTACTAAAATACCCATCAACGTGTTTTTAAAATGTTGTTTTAACTATAAAAAATATAATATTGTTAGTAATATCACAGAGAAAATAAATCGTAGAGACAAACTTTCGGACTTTTTTAAATCTTTCCTTACCCAGATAAGAAGAAGAAAATTAGAATATTTCACATTTTGAATACGAAATTCCCTTACCGTGACACATACGCCTACAGTTAATTAGGACTTTAAAGGGTTGAGAGTAATTGCAGGTTTCTACGGGGATAAATATGTTTTATAAAACACGGTGGAGACACTTTATTATTAACACAAACCTCGCCTAACAGAGTTCTTGTAGACAGGTCACGCACTCTGTATTACTTGAGGATATACTGCATGCTATCAAATGTCTACACCTTTTTAACAAGCCGTTTACAACTTCTTTATTGACTTAGGGTATTTCATAACTTATTAGCTAGTTCTACAGGTTAGCAATATTGTAATCGTTATGAAATGTGCACCAATACGTTACAACTATTTAAGTAATCGTCTTCCAACTGGGGCCTGAGGGAGTCTAATTTAATCTACAGCCCTCTCATCTTCCCAAATATATAGTGGGGATTAACAAAAATATTTCAATGAATGTTTTACAGTATAAGAAAGACACAGAACACAATTGTCATAAAAAATACGCCTAAGTAACAGACGCGTTTCAACGACAAGGTCGTCCTCTTCAGTGAAACACGAGTTATTGTTTGTACGTAGTTATAGTTTGATTGGTGTAGCTCGTGTATCACTGAAGAGAACGACCTTTTCGTGGAAACGCGTCTGATACTTAGGCGTATTTTTTATGACAATTGTGTTCTGTGTGTTTGTTACACTGTATAATTTTTCTCATAAGTCAAGCTCAACATTTAATATAAAATTATTGTTTTGATCTACTTAAAAAAAAAACAACACAAACGTATTTGAACCCACGAGATAAACCCGGAGAAAAAAAAATATGAATTTTGGAGGTAACCTATAACACAGTACCTTACTATTTCCTCACTCTGTAAAAAGAAGTCTATTTCAACAAAATTCAAATTGTTTGTTCTGTTCTGATATGTTCTTAACACTCCGTACGTTAGACATTATTGGGAATAAAAAGTAAATTTATAAGTTATATGAAATTTAGTCCCGATGAGTGTTTTGTTTATTTACTTATATTTTTTAAGGTTTCAGATATATTATGAAATAGTTATTTAGTTTGTAACTTTAAAACAATTACGAATTTACGAAAATGCAAGTGCGTCAACACGCTTTGTACCAACAAGAAACCACCTTTGAATCGTCAAAGAAACACTCAACGTGTTTGATGTTCGGTGAATACAGTCTTTAGAAGATAATTTACAACTATTTATGCTAGAGACCGTAGGTACTTGGTGGTATTCCATTTTAAATAAAATTAAAACAACAATTTTTTTAGTATCAACCACAATGTTTTAATAGAAACTTGCCGACCATGGTTTCGCTAGTTAAAGCATTGTCAAGGCTTATACAAGAATACTTGTATAAGCCTTGACAATGCTTTAACTAGCGAAACCATGGTCGGCAAGTTTCTATTAAAACATTGTGGTTGATACTAAAAAAATTGTTGTTTTAATTTTATTGATAATTTACAAGTTTACTGATCAATAACATTACTGGAATTACAATTAATATTGCCTAATCATTGAATAATTCAATTCAATTCCATTTATTGGTGTGACATTGTACTCTTATAAAAAGTCAATCAATGTTAAAATAACAATATATTTATAATATACATACTTACAAACTAAAAAAGACATTTAAAAAAAAAGGTACAAGTATCAACAGTAATAATAAAAATAGACATAATATAAACCAAGATAAATAATTTTAGAAATATTAAAATAAGTTAATCAATAAAATGTAAACACTATTTACCATAATAACAGGAAATTCACAAATAAATCGTTGATAAAATACAGAAGCATTAGTTACAAATAACAAAAACAGCAAATAGAAATTAACATCTAAAAACCAAACAACAAACAATACAAATTTCGTCTGATACATTATTTGCCACAGCAGAGAGACCCTTTCGTAGAGTAAAAGTTGTCTAAGGCCTTCTTAAAGTCTTTATAATTTTGAATATTTAATAATTTGTAGTTTCGACAACTGAAAAGTTGTTTGGCTCCATCAAACAAAGTTACCCATCTCCATTGAACATAGTATGTTTCAATGTTAGTTTCTTTATGTTAGTTTGTTTATGTTAGTTATAGTTTGATTGGTGTAGCTCGTGTATCACTGAATAGGACGACCTTGTCGTTGAAACGCGTCTGATACTTAGGCGTATTTTTTATGAGAATTGTGTTCTGTGTGTTTGTTATACTGTTAGTTTCTTTGCCCTTTCAGGAAATGATTATTGTAATGGTATGTCAAAGGGTCTTATCCAGTAGGGTAAATTTGTTTAAAACACCTGTTCCTAAGGTTTTCTGAACCTCGTAATTGTGTATATAACTAGTTTCTTGAAGTAACCTAGGTCCTAACTTGCACTCTCGTCGCTCGTATAAGTATCTAGACCCCCCCCTCGAAGCTACACATACGTAAGGAGCTGTACGTTCATGTACGAGACTCGGTTCTCCCCAAGTTCGTATCACATTTTCTTGGTACGGAATAGTTAGAAATTACTTTTTTATAACGTTTACTGTAACTCATTATTGTTCATAATCTTTATTTATTCGTTGGAAATAAATACGTAGTGTGAAAGAGTAAAGCGCATTTTACGTAGCAGGATCAATGCACAATTCTCGTTACTAAGTTTCAAATAGTATTTTACAACTTATATAAAAAAAACATCTTAAATATGGATTATATAAAAATAAACAAAACGTTTAAACAAAATTACGTTTTATATTATTCCTGTAAATATTTATCTTCTCCAGACGCTTTACTACTTAAGGGGAAAAAACCACAAAGTTCCCGAGGGATGTTTGGTTTCTCTTTCTAAGAAATCTTGCAAGGAAAATAAAGGCAAGATTTATGTCTGATATAAATATATATATTTCTTTCGTTCAAACAGTGTTTCGTAATAATTGTCACAAATCAAGAGCTGTAATATATTATCACAGATTTATGTTACTAATTATATTTAACCCCTTTTCTGCGAAAAAAAATATAATATTTCTTTTTCAAAACACAATTTTTCTATGTCAAATTTAGTACTTCCTAAAACCAAAGTTTGAGTTAATTATTTTTTAAGGCAAAAAACCTCTCGGTCATCATCGACTAATTCCCCTATCTCTTGAAAAATGTAATATGTTAGGGTCGGAAAAGAAAAAGAGTTGGTCAAAAAATATACGATACGAAACATTCAAGGAAGGGATCGAATCCAAGACTACATGAAAAAGGTTAGATCCAGAAATTGCCAAGTCCGTACTCACTGAAATAAGCCCCTGAGGGCGTTAGTTACAATTTTATTGATCAACCCAAAACTTATTCCTTAATCACTTAATTATGCTAATACTTTCAAATACCTTTTAATTTTTCTAATATTCTTGATTTATCATTAGAAAACGGGAGTAAATAGATAACTTCGAAACTTCGCGTATTAGTTTACATACACAAAAGTAAATTTTCGAATATAATATATACACAACAAAACATAAATATTAAACTATTAAAAGAAACATGATTTTTAAATTCCAAAAGGTTTCATTAAAAACAGTATTTGTATTTTTGAGAATAAGTCAAATTTTTACACTATGACAAATTTTTTCACGCATTCGTTCATACAAAACTATTCACCGCTTAAATGTCAGTCAAAGGTGAAAATGAATCATGGCCAATGTCGAAAAAAATATTCATATACAGAGTGTTTCGGAAGTTTTGTCGGTTTTTTTAAACGATTGTTCTTGGGGTTGAAGAAACCTAGATTCAACATTCATTTGTTTGAAACAAGCTAAGTTGTCTGCCTGCCATTTTGTGTTTTGTACAAAAACATTATATTTTGAAAATAAATTAGATTTCAAGTCCATTTTGAAAAAAAATGCAAAACAAGGTTGTGATTTTTGGTATGTTCATATAAAGTCAGATCAATAATTTGGACTTGATAATTAAAGCAGGCTATTTCTAAAAATATAATATTTTTCTACAAAACACAAAGTGGCAGACAGACAACTTAGCTTGTTTCAAACACATGCTCGCCCTGTGTTTACTTCAATGCCAAGAACAATCTCCTAAAGTATCCGACAAGAGTTCCGAAACAACCTGTATTTAAATTATTCCTTCACTTATGCTTGTCCCAGGAACACGTCATACATTTAACCGTATCTAATAAAATTGAGATTTTACTGACGGTATTAATTTTATCGATTATTCAAGAACAATAACATTGTTTTTCTTTTAATTCTCACACCAGTTAGAGTTATTACCAATAAAATTTGAATGAAATCGGTAGAGACAATTTAGGTAACTTTATCTCTTATTACATGGCCGATTTGTTTAGCTTTTTTTAAAACAATACCTCACGAAGAAATATTTTGGAGACATGTCGACAAATGTGTTTAGTTTTGGTTTGTAGAAGCTACATATAAGTAAAATTAATTCATTACGTTTAAACCAATATTGACAAAATTGTAATTTTGTAATTTTTGCTAATTAGAACTAAAACAAAATTTTAAGTTTTGAAAAAAATCCTTATGGAGAAAATATGTCAACATACCAAATCTAATTAAATATGGTGCAATCGTTTTAGACTGTAGAGTGTGATATATGGACACCTTTCAAAACACCTTTTATTTATTGTACTTTTAATCTACTACATATATGAGAGAAAGAAATAATATATAAAGTCTACACATAAGAAACAGATAAAATAGACAAAGAACATGAGATTAAAACACAAGCCACAACAAAATACTCTCGCAGGACCGTAGTCAAACATTTTAAAAATCGTGATGAAATTATAAAATTCATATTATTTGGCATTCTTTTACCACTTTCCTTGTGGTTTTAAAGCTAAATAACATTGAGGCCTAATTCCTTCACGAAAAAAGATTATTAAAATAAAATTAAAAAAAAAAAAGAAATAAAAACACAATAACGTAAAACTTTAACACACGTAAATGAAAATTTAAAATTGTACAAAGCTAAATTGCCTAGCAACAAGTTAACAATGATAAATTTTAATGAAGCAATAAACAATAAAGTTGAATATAACAGGGCTGTAAGGATGCCTTGAAAATATCAAATCTAAATTTTACAACATTAAACAAAAAACAAAAAAAATCAGGTAACAGAAACAGCTTGATAAACCTGGACTGTGAAAAATCAAAGTTAGCATTTGAATGGAGAAGTTAAACATGGAGCAGACTCATTCATTGGAAGAAGTTCAAATCACAAATTGGCAAGAATACTATCGACGACTGGAAGGAATAGATTCCATGGATTGACGGTACCTTCACTTCACTCATTTTATTGGATAATATAATTGTACATTCATCCACCTCCAACGACCAGCCAATATATGTTTAATCAATACAAAAATCAGATGTCAAAACAAGTGTACGTAAATCTATTTTAAATTTTGGGAGCAATGTAATTTTATTATATTAAACTATTTAAAAAAAAATTGGGACACATTATTACAAATTAGTAATTTTTCATTAATATATTTCCAATCCGAAAAATATACAGACTTAACCAGAGAGTTTTAAAGTATACTATACTGGCAACGAGTCGACTTATAAAACAAGAGGTTGAAACTTTTCAGCTGAATATTTTCTAAAGATAGTTTGATCGAATGTGTTTCTATCGATAAATTTATAGGTTGGAAATTACATAATGCATTACCCTCCCTCCCCTCACATTCTATCCCATACTGGAATTCGACTTTCAACAAGTGTGCAATTAATTATTTTCAACGACAAAATTTACACACAGTTTAGTAAAATAAAGCAAATTTTCTAAAACCCTATTTTCAATCGCTCTTTAATTTCTGATAAATGTAGTATGAAACAATGTGTGAAAGGTCAAAAACCCAGTCGAGTTTTAATCGAAAATAACAACTTGTTTTATAATGAAAAGATTTTTTTAATGTGATCTGTCACTTGTGCTGTACTCTACAGCCCAAACGAGTAAAATATTTATTAAAATTTCGTAAAACTTACTACTGCAGAATATTTATTTTCACGACGAGGTGGAAATTGTATTTTACGTCAAAATATTTGAGTCTTACCAACTTAAATTTCACCACTTACAAAATTTTCTTAGGTAGCTAACATAACAAAAAACAACATTGTTATATAGCAGGTGCTTGCCTCGTTACCTGCCTTTAGAAAAAACTGTGGAGAAATACAATTTTTTTTCTATTGTTGATTGCCGCCATTTTAAAACGCTTGATAAAACATTACAACGCCTTACAATAATTATCCTGAGAATAGTGTTAAGACAGATTTCCTTATTGTACAACCTGCTGTAGAGTGAAGCACTTTAGACGAGGAAACGGAAATGCTTGTAAGTGCCAACGCCTAAACTGTAAATCTGTATTTAATTTTAGATCTGTAATACAAGAGAGAGCAGTAAAGCTCCAACAGGAGAGTGAGAGATGGAAATATAAGTATATAATGAACTGCTTTTTATCTGAGTTTTCTTAGGAAAATGCAATCTAAATGTTTATTAAAATATCAGTCCAAACAACCACAGTAAGGAAACGAATATTCCATTTTTGGTTTTGTTTCAGTAATCTGTTTATTACTCCCAACAGGAATGTGAAAGATGGAAATATAAGTAAGTAATGAACTGCTTTTTAACTGGGTTTTCTTCGGAAAATGCAATCTAAATGTTTATTAAAATATCAGTCCAAACAACCACAGCAAGGAAACGAATATTCCATTTTTGGTTTTGTTTCAGTATTTTGTTTAATTACTCCCAACAGGAAAGTGAAAGATGGAAATATATGTATATAATTAACTGGGTTTTCTTAGGAAAATGCAATCTAAATGTTTATTAAAATATCAGTCCAAACAACCACAGCAAGGAAACGAATATTCCATTTTTGGTTTTGTTTCAGTAATTTGTTTAATTAATTACTCTCAACAGGAGAGTGAGAGATGGAAATATAAGTACTTAATGAACTGCTTTTTAACTTTGTTTTCTTGAGAAAATGTAATCTAAATGTTTATTAAAATATCAGTCTAAACAACCACAGCAAGGAAACGAATATTCTATTTTTGGTTTTGTTTCAGTAATTTGTTTAATTACTCCCAACAGGAGAGTGAAAGATATAAATAGAAGTATATAATGAACTGCATTTTAACTGGGTTTTCTTTGGAAAATGCAATCTAAATGTTTATCAGTCCAAACAACCACAGCAAGGAAACGAATATTCCATTTTTGGTTTTGTTTCAGTAGTTTGTTTAATTACTCCCTACTTTTATTTTATTTACAGTTTGCTATTTTAGCTTAGGTTAGGTTCGGTTAAATTAAGTTAGGATAGGTTAGGTTAGGTTACGTTATTAAGCTGACAATAAAAATAGTGGTTTATGATCGTACCAAAAACAATGCACAAACTTTCTCACTTACCCTTCTTCAAAACTAAATAAAAACCAAACAAAACCATTTCAGTAGTTATCTGTGAAAAACTAAAATTCAACTATGGACGATGACTTTAAAATGAAACAAATATATTGAAAGGAGGACTTTGCTCCACATTTCCATTAACACGTCCTCCGTGTAAATCGTATTTGAATAAAATCGTGCTTTTAATGGCGGCGAGCAAGGTTCGATTATATTTTTACGAATAATTCCGGGAATATTTATTTCCTTATGATTTTGAATTCGGGTTCGGTAACTCTTATTATTTTACTAAAATGTAAAAGAAATATGTCTATCAAGTTTGTGAAATAACGTCTGTTTTGTTTATGTTTACCAAACTCATGAGCTGGCATTTTTTGGAGAAATAATAAACAATATGTTTCGTTTTACTCTTGGATGCTATATTTGAGCAAAATTTCACCAAAATCGTCATAGAAAAATCGTATTTTTGTGGTTTTTTTTACTTCTTTCCTGGTGAGAAATTAAAATTACGGTACCTAAATGATTTTAAGAGATATTTAATATAATCTATCTATACTATTATATAAAAATCGAATAGTGTCTGGTGTGTGTGTGTGTGTGTGTGTGTGTGTGTGTGTGTATGTGTGTGTGTTCCTCAATCACGTAAAAACTACCGGACCCATTGAGCTGAAATTGTATACGGACATTCTTAGGGTCCCTTATTAACACATAAGCCTATTTTTATTTAGAAATTCCATCAGGGCACCGCCCCACTGGCCTTTAAAACACCCTAACACTCAATACAAATATACGTCAACCCCGTACGAAGGACGGGTACTCTGCAAGTACTTGTTATATGTAAATTTTAAAATATTTACATCAAAACAGGTACCTTGCAATAAATGTACATTCAGGGTCATTAAATTCTTTAAAAAAAAAAGTATTTTCTACATTATGCAGATTAATAAGATAAAACTTTACCAAAGTTCTAGATTGAACACTTTCCCAATCATACGTTGAATACAAACAAACCATTATCAATTCTCAGTAAATACCATTTGAAATCATGCTCTAGAAATATAACAAGTGATTTACCTGTAGATATAATGAACAGTAACTATTCTCAAGGGTTTCGTTAGGTTTCATTTCATTTTCAGTGCTTGGCTTCTCTTGTTGAAATTGATTGTGCTTTTAGAAATGTTTACATTTAATTAATTCAAGTACGTTAATAATTTACATTTCCTCATATACAGGGTAAGTCAAATAGTTGTTACTGTTGTTTTATTCAATAAGTAGGCTACAAAGGTTAGAAAGAAACTATGTAAGGTACCTCAGGATTTTTTTAGTTAAAACTAATCACAAAATTTGTTTACATCATCAGCGATATATACCAGCTACGTACTTTTCTAATAGGAACTACATTTTTTATGGCGATTTAAAATATAATCCATTATTTTAATGTGTTTTAATTCTGTTTGTCTTTCGATTTCTCTAACTCTTTATGAGCTACAGATACTTAAATGTTTAAAAAATTCCTATAATGAAGCATTTTCCAGGAACATTTTTTCTTATTTGTCAAATTTAAATTGAGGTGAAATTTTAACTATAACTCAATTATAATGTGTAATAACACTACTGTTTTTTTTTTTATTTGTTCTTTAGGCTGAGAATTAATAGGTATAGGTAGAAAATATAAATCATAATTTTTCGCTAATTGTCTAGCACATCCACTGGGTTACACCAACTCTTTATTTTACTGCCTGTCATACGTTTCTGGACAAATTGTATTATTAAGCATTGTAAATACATTTGATTTGGCTATAATACATTATTCACAAAGTTTAATATATCCAATGATAATTATTAAGAACTACTATAAGCCAGTGTATGTGCTTTAGACAATTACCAGAAAATTATAATTTTGTTTTTAATGATAGAAGGCCATGATATAGGGACACCTCTGCCAATCCACCAGTTTGGGAACTTTACAATAAGGCATCTCGAACAATGGTTTTGTAGGTTTCCGTAAAGACTATTTAGTTCTCCAACATGTCGAGGTAAACATTAACAATGATATTTCGTTGAGGGAAAAAACTGTCATTCTACAGCCTACAGAACAAATATAAATAACAGTAGTGTCATTAAACATTTTCTCTAGCTTTAGTTAAAAATTCACCTGAATTAAACTTTGAAACATTAAAAAAATGCAATTTAAAAACATTCAAGTGCCTGTAGCTCGTAAAAGATTTGAAATATAGAAAAAATATCCAAGAATAAAAAAGTATTAAAATAGTTCGCCATATTCAAAATCGTCATAAAAAAGGCAGTTTTTTTAAATTAAAATATTACGTAGTTACCATATTGTAAAAATGGCGTTTGATATACAAAATTTCGTAATAACTCCAGTTTTAACTAAAAATCCTGTAGAGGTACATTTTAAATTTTTGTTGTAAAACATCGGTCAAACCTGTTTGAATCATACAGTATATATATTATAGGGTAAAAGATATGTGGTAACACAAAAACATGATGTCGGCAATTTCATGATTACATCCATTTTTGCCCATAATTTCATTAAAATCTGTCCAGACGTTTGTGACAGACGATAGACTCTGTGGACGTCAAAAAGGATATAACCTGATAAATTCATGCAAACACCAAATGTGGGCACGTCGAACATTTATTGTAAACAAACAGTCGTATCTGTGTCTAATTTTTTTAAATACCGATTTAATTTTAAGTTATTTCAGTTGGTATGACAATAAACTTTAAATCTTCACCACTAAATAAGATTTGGGTTTTTTATAATTCTAAAATTTAAAATTCTTTCATTTGCATTGATGAAATATAACGACACCAAAATGTTTTACGTGTTTAAAGTTCTACACTTCGAGCATCTAAAACAGTTACTATTACATTAAATAAAGAGCTATTTTGAGTTTGATTTCGCCAATTTCATTTGATTTTTTTAATTCTGATCATATGAAATGTTTGTTCTAACCTAATATTAGGTATGTAAACAACTACTAAGAATTTATTTTTTCGTCTATTTTTTGAGAATAGCTCAATTATCCTTTGACTTACAGAAAAAAAACGTAATTTTATTTGTAGTTTAAAGAGAAAACATTTTTGTCCCTTGTAATGTTTAATGTAAAATCAACGGTTTTCCAGATATTGAACATTTATACATTAAACGGCCGCCATTTTAAAAATAATACAAATACAGTCATTTGTAAAACATTAGATACAAATTGTGTACGCCAAATCCTAATATAATACTTTAATGCTTTAAAAAAAACAAAATGGTGGATTGTCTGAAGCAGGTTTAGACACATGTTCATAAGAACTTTTTAATTTTTTTTGTAAGAAACCTGCTCTCGAAGCCTGTTAATGTATTTCAGAAACACCCTTTATATAGTTAAAGTTGATTCATCCAAATTTATGAAGATCGTAATGTAATTTCGGTGTAACAACAATATTCCAAAACTCATAATGTGACTTGATATTTTGTAATTAGCAAATATTATAGTGGAAATAATTTTCCAGATTACTTTGCTTTGTTGGGGGAAATTATAATATCCCACGAGGCATTTCTCCTTCATGAGTGGGAATAGTGACGCTGTACTGAGGGGAATTTTAGTTTTGTCACGTTCATTTGTTTGTTAAAGTTTTTTTATCTGGAAAATTAAAAGGCAAAACATTGTTTGTTTTTTAAACTTTTAATTGTGCTAATTAAAAATTAAACAGTTTACCAATTATGAATATATGGAAATTAATATAATCTCATTAAATTATATTTTAAATGTTTATTTTTGGTCTCTGAGAGCTTTAAAGCTAAGTTGTTTAGAGGCTCAGTTTCGTCCCTAAAATGGTCTTCTTCATTATCAAAACTGAAAACAGTTTAATGTAAACATCAGTAAATTGGAATCTCACCACAAACAGATGTGTAATTGCATTGCAAACATATATTACTCAATTACTAACTCTAATTACCGATTACAGATCAAATACCACATGAAGTTGAATTTAGATTGCCAATTGAATATCACTGACAGTGACGTATATAAACCTATCTAAATTATAAATGATTACAAACAGGGCTTCATCAGATTGAAAATCTATTGACATATTAAATAATGTATACAATTTATATGAGAGATTTTTATAAGGAAACTTTGAAAACCGCGATATGAAATTCAAATTTAATAAACGAAAAGGACTGTTTTAAGTTCGTTTTTGTACATAATACGGAGAACATTGCGTCATGGGTTACCACGTCCCCCCCGCCCCTATGAGGTTTTAAAAGGTAAAAAGCTCTTTCG
>CAUPSG010000433.1:0-33225 GCA_963513935.1 Aphrophora alni
GTGTTTTTTGACTTCTCAGTTTTAGCTATGAGATGCATGCTTAGATATTAAGGTTGGTGGTATTCTTATTTAATTTTACTTCTCACATAGGCTTAGTTTCTTTAGTTTTTAGTCACTTGATAACGGGAATTGATTCTTATTCCCGAAAGGTCGTGATTTGAATTTTTAACACACAAATGATGGCAATTGTCCGTAAAATGTATAATAATAAAATTGAACTTCCATCATTAACAAATAATAACTTCAAATAAAATGTATAATAATAAAATTGAACTTCCATCATTAACAAATAATAACTTCAAATAACATGTATAATAATAAAATTGAACTTCCATCATTAACAAATAATAACTTCAAATAAAGAATAGATTATGTCACGTGACACCGGAATAGAATAAATAGGATTTGGTTTCGATCAGCTGTTTAATTGAGGGGAAGAGATTGTCTACATCTCTTGAGTAAATCTCTGTGGACCTAATATCATTTTAAATATTTGGGATTATTTTTCTGTACTAAGTCAAATTTCTAATTATAAATAGAAAACCGTTATTTCAATTTATCCAGTATATGAAGATTTTTGTTTGGTAATCGCAAACAAAAGTTTATTATTCCATTTGTAAATCGTATAATAATAAGCAATATTAAAAAAATAGAAAATGCTTATATAAAATCTGAACGTTTAACTATTTCTCAATGAATAATATTTTTTTCAAAGAAAACAAATTGTAGAATAGCCAGTGAATCAAACGTGTATGTGTATATGTTTACATGAACTTTTCTTCTTTATTTTTACCTGTAGAAAACACCCTAAAATCCTTCCTGCTTCTACGTGAATAACTCTGTATAATGTGATTGTATATGTGTATGCGATATCAACATCCATGTGTTGGACAACGTGACTCATTACGGTCTTTAATTTTTAGTCTCTCCATTGGACGTCATACAAATCATTTCCTTCCGGTTAGGTTAGGTTAGGGCTAACCTAACCTAACCGAAGAATCTTCTTCTGAAGTCTTCCAATGTCCATTCTTTAAACGAGTCTCTTACAAAAATAATCTTAATAATTATGAGTGATTTATGTGTTAATTTAGTTTTATTGTTTTGTTACAGACCTGGGGAACGAACATCCCTGAAGATGGGATTACCGATCCGAAACGCGTAAATAATGAATATAAAAAAATTAATCACCCAACAACAACAAAAATGTACGTATGTATTATAATAAGTTATATTTCTTGTTGTTTCAAATCGAAAAACCTCTTTGTCATCATCCCCTTTTACAAAAAAGAACATGAAATAAAGACCCCTCTCTTAGTACTCAATACTCTAATATTTTCAAGGTTGGAAAAGAACAAAGTTGGTAAAGATAGGAAGGAAGAAAAAGATAGATGAAATTCAAGATTAAATGGGAAAAGTCGTAGATCCAGCTATGTTCACTCCTGTATTCACTATAGTGACCCTCTGAAAGGCTCTGTAAAGTATGTTATATATAGTTATATTATAAATGCTACTGGCTGCTGTTACATTACCTTGCAAAGACAGTGTAGTATTATATTGTTATTAACGGAGACAACGAAATTAGGTTAAATCTACAAATGTTTGTGATATGAACTTGGAACTTTTTTGCTTCAATTAGATTTTACCTAACCTAACATAACATAACCTGGCACTGTGTAAAATGAGTTTCCTAAAATAGTACTTTATATAACATTTCAGAGAGCTCTGTTGACACAGAAAAATCTGGGATCATAGAATGTGCATCAATGGTTTACCAATATACAAATTTCGTCATTTTAATATATTTTATAAAAACGGAAAATTATCATTTATAAAATTCATTTTGTTGTTGAAGGTGAAATGCATACTTTAGAGACATACAGCATCATTGTAAAGAAAGTCTCAAGCTTTTTTTTACTCTCACGCATATGCATCCTTATGACAGCTATCATCAAAATTAGTAGTAATTTTTTTTTTTTGATTTCGATTTTGAAACAAATCAGTAGAGGTGTTATTAGAACATTCAAAGACTAGAGGTCCTTTTTTTATAAGGCTATGTTGACAGAGAGGTTTATTGCATTTAAAAACAACAACTTTTGTGTGTAAATTATTATAATTTAATGTGGAAACGCTAACCGTCATTTATCTGTGAATGTAAATTTATCTGTGAATGTAAATTTATCTGTGAATGTAAATTTATCTGTGAATGTAAACTTATCTGTGAATCTAAATTTATCTGTGAATGTAAATTTATCTGTGATTTTAAATTTATCTGTGAATGTAAATTTATCTGTGAATGTAAACTTATCTGTGAATGTAGATTTATCTGTGAATGTAAATTTATCTCTGAATGTAAATTTATCTGTGAATGTAAACTTATCTGTGAATGTAAATTTATCTGTGAATGTAAATTTATCTGTGAATGTAAATTTATCTGTGAATGTAAATTTAGCTGTGAATGTATATTTATCTGTGAATGTAAACTTATCTGTGAATGTAAATTTATCTGTGAATGTAAATTTATCTGTGAATGTATATTTATCTGTGAATGTATATTTATCTGTGAATGTAAACTTATCTGTGAATGTAAATTTACCTGTGAATGTAAATTTATCTGTGAATGTATATTTATCTGTGAATGTAAACTTATCTGTGAATGTAAATTTATCTGTGAATGTTGTAAATTTGATCGTCCACAGTCAAAGTTAAAGTTACTTTGATATATATATATATATATATATATATATATATATATATATATATATATATATATTTGACATGACACAATATTACCAACCTAATAATTTATATGACGACAGTATTTGACAAGTTTGGTTTATGAAATACTACAGAGTGTCGCGGAATGTCACAGTATTTATGTTGGTAATAACGTACTTTAAAAATAAAACTCATCCAAATATATTACAATTTTAAAATACAACATGGAAACTTGTTTAAAACTAATAATACGCTCAATCTAATCCGAATTCTGTAAGGCCGATTATTATAAGCAAACTCTTCCGTCTTCCCCTTCCTTGTCAACTTTCTACTTCTTTATTTTCAATTTAGTTTTTCTTTTAACGAAAATTTTACATAACTGTAGATTGAAAAAGAAATATTAAGATTTAAATAGTTTATTTTTATTTTGACAGTGTGTACAATTTCATACATGAAGTAATATTTGTTAAAATTTGATTATTGTCTTAATACATTACACATGAGAAATATTTCAACCAAAGAGGTTTTCGTTGTAAACAGAAACGTTATAACTACTAAAGTTAATCAAGTATATTCTGACCTTAAAACAAAACATACTTTCTAATCATGAAACAAAGTTAATTATACAAGTCCTGAAGTATAACACAACGTCAACATAATTCTCGTAACGTGAGGATATTATGGATCTATATATAGTAATGCTACTCACTGCATATGACTGCAATGTAACACACAGAAAGTCAAAAGTAAATGTTTTTTAACAACACACACAGTGAACGTGTAGATAAAAAAATCAAAGATAATACATAGGTAAATAATTACTCTTCTGGACAGAGATTTCAACAGGCGCTTCCATATGAGTCAAGTTTTATATTTCCTCTTTTGAAAGCCCCCTGTGGGCTTCATACTCATTGTTATTTTTGTTCTGCCTCTTTTATGGGCTTCATTTAATCTAATTCTCCATGTTGTTTTTTCCCACCTATTTTACGGATTCTTTGTGAGCCTCGTTATCCACGTTGTTTTTGGTTCGCTTCTTTTACTGGCTTCTAGTGGGCTTCATTTTTCGTGTGGTTTTCGGTCTATTACTTTTGGAAGCACTTTCTTATTTAAACTCTAAATCTCCTGCGGGCTCCATGTGGGCTTCATTCTTCATGTTGTTTTGGACCCCTTCTATTCCTAGTTCGTAGTGAGTTTCATTCTCCATGTTGTTTTTACTCTACCTCTTTTGCGGGATTCCTCTGGGCTTCATTCTTCTTGTCTTTTTTTACCTCTTTTGTGAGCGCCACGTGAGCTTCACTCCCTATATTGTTTTTGTTCTATCTGTTTTTCGTGCTACATTTTCAATGTTGTTTTTGTTCTAGCACTTTTGCGAGGTCCTTGTGAGCTATATTCTCTTTGTTGTATTTTATCTAACACTTTTTCTGAGATGTAGTTGTTTTGTTTTATTAGTGTTTATTTTCAACTTTTTTATCCCTCTATTATTAGCTGTAACTTCTGAATTGTCTCTTTCAGCGGACAAGAGAGAAGGCAGACGTTGTCAATATAATCATGATTTACAATCCTATTTATAAGCTTCCAACTATAATCCTAGTTGTTCTATATATTAGTTACCTTTATTAGTAGTCAGAGCAATTCTTGTTTTGTAGAAACACTACAGCGCTGTTTCGCCGTTCACAGCCGGCTTCGTCAGGTGTAAGCTTAACACTTAAGTAAAACACATAACGACACTGAACACACACGATAACACGACACAAAACACAATATAAAATCTATCTGAGGTTAACTCAAATGTCATACAATCTTTATACTGGCGTGGCCGCGGCATAGTTTCTGTGTTTCTGAACGGAGACGGGTTTTGTCCTGTTTCCTCAACATACAATAAAATAATCTGATACAATGAAACGTGTGATTTGTATTAATTAGATTGGATTGATATTTGGGGATCTGGAATCTAAAGTCCTCGTCCGCGTCAGTCAGAGGTATATTGTGCTCAACTTAAGTTTAGCCAGGCCGGACAGATTCCCTTACCTTTAAATAATACTACTATCCCTCTGCTGTAAGAATCTCCTGTACTCAAGTGTCTCGCAGTCTATAAAGACGTAATTTACGAATATACTAGTGTAACCTGAAATGACTTTGTCCTGTTATGAAAACAACTACTCTTTTGAGGTTTTCATTTAATCCTGATCAGAGAATCTGTTAGCTAAACTCGATCTCTGAATAAGATAGTTGTACATTTTGGTTCCAGGAGAGTCCTGCCATCTGTGATATTGATCTTTCCGGAAAGATTGGTTGACTGTGTTGACAGCTACTGAAAGGTGTGTTCCTACAAAAAAAAGTTTATTGCTTTGCAAGGATGTCACCATGTTATTCTCTTTAATCTCCAGTAACCCATCCTACCTGTACTTTAATGATATTTATTAGGAGATGAAACATTTAAACTTAAAACCTTTATTTTCTACAAAATATATTAAAGGAAAATGCAATATAACCTTTGAAAGTGGTCTTTATATAAACTTCTCGTCAGTTAGTGCAGACGAGTGTAAGGATATATATATATATTTTTCATTTTAACAATGAAAAAAAAAACAAAAAAAAACAATAACTCAAAAATAAATTTTACTATATATTTTAAGAATTACATTAATTCCATAAAGCCAGAAGTTTTACGACTAGCAGTTTTTTATTATTAAAGCCAATAATATTATCCCATAAAATTGGTATAATAGGAAAACGCTGATTGTTTGATGTATGAAAAACTTTGCAAGTTTTAGTTTAAAATTGAAAATTAAAGTTTGCAAAATTTAATTAAAACCACTTATAATAAGTATCATGAACTTGACAATATTTCTCTTTAGAAAAGTCTATACATAATGTTGTTGCAGAGAATCGGATTGTTAACTGGATTGTTGAATTGATTTTCAGAGAGGAAAAGAGATTCCAGTATTTGTGAATCAAATATACGGAATAGAAAAATAGTTATAGAATGTTATTATTTGGATTATGAATATATCTTTAATTCTATTAATTATTTAGCGATATACTAATCCTCAAAAAGAATGGTTTTTAAAATTACGGCTTTTGTTATTCATGAAATGCTCAAGAGCAGTGTCCAAGCTGTAGAGAAGGTAACACGTTTTACCTCACAACCATAATTTTTTAACACGTTTCTGGGGCTCTATTAAAAAAAATAATGTAAAATTAATTTTTAGCGTTAATATTTTATTATTTAGGATTCTTAATTTTAACACGAGATAAAAATATGGTTACTAAAGACACCAAAATAGTTTTCAAAATTGTATGTCTGCTCATTAGAGGTAAATATTTACGATAGAACTTCAGTTCTCAAGTGGAACAGTGCTGAGCAAGGAAAATCACAGCCTAACGAGTTCAATTCAACTATCGATTTTCTGTCTGTGTCGGTTGTAAATGCGATATAATTTTACTTTTGAGAACTGTCTAGAATACGTTAACATTGTGTTTTTTAGTTGTCTTCTTAATTTTAATTTTTCCTTAAATATACTTAGTTTTTCGAGTAAGTTTATTAAGCTACTTCACCCTTGGCCTTCAAAGGGTTATTTTGGAGTGATTTCTGTATGTCGTCTCTACAGTGTCAACGAAATTAACAATAACGGTATGGTATGGTATGTTGATAATATCTAAAGGTTATAAATCTTGATTAAAACTCATCTTTTAATTTTTTTTAACAACTTTTATTCGTAGCAATTTTTTACAGGTTTTTATTTTGGTACAAATGTATATTACTATTTTAATCATTAAATCTTGTTTAGAAAAAAAAACAGAGAAAAAATATCGCGCTAACTAAATCAAATTAAAATATAAAAAAATAACAAAACATTTTTGATATGAGGGGGGGATTTTATTGCTTAAAGTTACACCAATTTTGGTGAATGAATGTTATACACAATTTAGGCTGCTCCTAGTTATTAAGATAATAGATTTTTTTACAGTATTTCTTAAGTTCGCAAAACACTTTGGAAAAATTTAATTAAAAAAAAAAATACTATATAAAAATGTTATAACAATTCCCTCAAAGTATTACTAAATAAACTGCAATAATAATAAAAAAAAAACGAATATCATTCAAGTTTTTTAAATGTTATAATTTATTTCCACTAATCCCCAAACTACTTCATAAAACTTTTGTTTTTAGGTTATATTTTGTCTCTAAATTTAATATGATACGTAAGAAAAATCTTTCCCTTAATTTTTACTAAAACTCATCAACAAATTCTATACATGACTTTTAAAAATTAGTAGTGTATAAATGAAGTTATGAAACATTTAAACTCATTTTCATCTCACAAAAATATTCATCTCATTTTTTTTATCATAATTATTAACAAAACTGTCTACAGCGATAATGTTTTCGTAGAAGCTACAAAAACTAATGTATTTTTCTAGAACTTTCCTGTTTACTTTAAACATTTCTGCATCCACCAGAAATGTTTTAATTACTTATCTCACTTGTTTTGTTAAAGGTAATTAGTATGCTTACTAAATATCAAAACACAGTTTGTAAAATTTAAAAAAAACAAAAAAAAAACTGCTCTTGAGAGGTAAATATTTAGAGTAATACATTAGTGTTCAAGTGGAACATTGCTGATTAGAGGAAATCATGCCCTAAAGAATTCAATTCAAGTATTGATTTTCTGTCTGTCGTTTACTTATGGTGAATGTTGTATTCGTTAGTATTATGGTCTCTATTGTTATTTATTGGACATTTTATAAAAAGTAATAAGAAATACGAGTTTGTAAACAAACTTTGGGAAAACTCAAAAACAGAAGTACCATCACGGACTACCCAACCCCATCATACAACACCTCGTAGGAAAGTTAAAATGTATCTGTAGATGATGGATATCCATTAGGGAGAGTTTTTATTAAACAGTATTATTTGTGAACGTATATCATACTTTCTTGATGTAGGAAATATTAAATATGTGTGTATTAAATAGTCTCAACTCACTTCAATGAATGAATGAATGAATGAATGAAAAAATGCTTTATTTCGCAACAAAAATATTCCATCACAATATTTGTTAAATTTTATATTACTAAACTTGTTCTACACCATAAACTTAAAATATTTATAATTGCAAAAAAAAACTCACTTCAATGTCGTGTATACTAAACTTCTTGGAGGATTAAGTTTTGAATTAATAACTTCCCTATTTGTCATCGTACAGAGATGGGGTTGGTACCATTACACGATTACATAGTTGAAATTTGTTTTGAGAAATCGCCATTTTGAAATTTAAATTCGATTTTTTTTAACGTCAATAAGGATCTACATGAGCACAATTTATACCTTTGTAGCAAATTTCAAATTCCTCTCTTATTTTATGTGGTCATTATCGTTCTATGTACAGACGACAACGGATGGCCGGCATCCCGCAAATCATATTTATTGTTTCTAAAAGCTTGGTGTACTGTCTAAGTAATATAAATATTTTAAAGTTAACTTGTCTATAAATCCATGTTAGTTTTATCTCTGTGAAAATCAATTCAGATCCAATTCTCTCTGCAAACATTTGCACAACTCTTGTAGATATCCTCAACATTCCGTATCAACTCTTCTAAGAAAACGTTTCTTTCATTCCCGATACCTACACTTTATTCTAACCTTAGTTTATAATTAAATTAAGCAATATAAGCTTTATTATTGCAGCATTACTTTGACTGCTCTTATTTTTGGAATTATTAAATGTTTATTTATATAAACAGAGAAGATTTTTAAATGCAAAAAAGCTTGTTCAGGTGTTCAGGTGCTAGGAACGGCCCTTCAAACTGCCTAGGTTCTTTCTTTTCAATTAAAAATGATCAAATCAGTGGTTCAGTATACTAATTAATTTTTATTAGCAATGACTCTCTCCTATCATATTATAATAATACAATATCTTTATTACTACTATTAATGCAGAATGACTCTTATTATTGTGACTCACAGATCTGATTCTACGTTAAAATTTTAGTATTACTTGTGCCTGAAATAATTTACAAGGTTTAGACACGAAGTTTGCTCACCCTGCTTGCCATTCATGGATGCTCATCTGAAGTCTCAATACTCCCAGGATTCTCTTACTCGCCAAGTCCGTCTGGCTATCTTCCAGAATTATGCTCCCAGGATTCTCTTACTCGCCAAGTCCGTCTGGCTATCTTCAAAAATTCCCGCAGCACTTCCCTCGATTAATCTTGGCCCACTGATCAAGTTTTCTCCCACCCAAGGGTTTATATGTCTTTGTAGCATCAATGACGTCTGCCTTGCTTGCAAGGTAAGCAATTTCATCATTTTCCCAGGTCTGTCACAATAATTGTTGTCATACTGTGTTCCTAAAAAGAACTTAGACTATATTCCTAACTAAAACTATCCTTATTCCTAACAGTGGTTGCCATCATAGTACTTATCCGAACCCAACATACAATGCTGTACAATCAGACACTCTTGTGACAAAAAATTGTTACCTTTGACCTTGTAGGATATATTAAATTTTATTGGTAGATCAGAGGATCGTATCCAGTAGGGTAACAGTTATTACACAAGTTTTATGAACCTCGTAACTATGTTGTGTATATCACTATTTTATAGACATCTTCGAGGCTGTACACAAGCGAAGGAGCCTTCACTCGCTGTGCTCGTGTTGGGGACTCGGCCCTGCCGGATCTAGGTAACTAGACGTTCTACGTTTACGTAATTTACAAATTTTTAACTATTAAAATGTTACAAGGTCCTGAATTTTACAAGAATAAATTATTGTTAAATTTCTATCGAGAAAACTATGAATTAATTAATGATGAATGATTGAATAATAATCGTCAGGTAATACAGTCGTATGGATATTTACAATAGGTAAGAAACAAACTGCAAATAATACAAGTGTAAATATTGTTTTTCACCCAGCGTTCCAGAAAAGATAGTATTTTACAATTGTATGAATTTACGGATTGAAACACTACAAGGAAACAGTAAAGCACCGGGATGAACGAAAGAGCGGCGTAAAAGCAATTTGAAGATTTAAAGGATTTAACGAAGAAATGAGCAATTGAAGAGAGATTTCCAATTATCTGAAGAGTCGTGTCTTTTTTAGAGAACGGAATTCGTTCTGTTTGGTGCGTTATTGGGACATTGATTGTGTTGGAAATATAAACACTTTATTTCTTGTCTATTGTCACAAATAATGTAATAAGATCTGTCATAAACAACAAATATTTTACTATCAAATTTTATATTATTTTGCGATAGTTCATAATTATTTTCTTTAAAACATGCAAGTCACTCCATGGAATAACAATAAAGTTAGTTTATTTCATAAAATAAATATCTGTTCAAAGTAGCCGTGGTTTTACTTTTTGACCAACCGCTATAGAATTGACATTATTAGAGAAAGCTATGTGATGGGATAAAACCTACCTCTCGTGCATTTATGTCCGCTGCTACCAAAATAATTTTTATAATTTTTCTTAATCGACTGTCTGTCACTCTGATGTCTGTCTATCCCCTGCAACCAAACAATTAGATCGAATTTGGTCACATTTGTTTATTATAATATTTTTCGCATCTCGATGCTACTTTTTTTAAGTTCATAGCATCTGCATTGCATTTAGAGGATTCGCTTGTATTACATAGTAGCATGGGGTGGGTAAGTACTATGATGACGTCATCAACTTGTTTATCCTTGTCAATAGAAGATATTTAATTAAAACAATATTGGACTTAAATAAAACGAAAGAGTTTGAGCTCTAATATAACTTTATTGTAAGTATCAAGAAAATTATGTTTGTGTTTTATTTTGTAATATGTATTTACAGAGCTTATAACAATGACAAACCATAGAAATCATTTCACTATTGTTTAATGATTGCTTCAAGTTGTAAAACATTACAAATATATTTGTAGTTACCTGGTGTAATGCATTAAGTTATAGGACATGACATGCATTATCAACATGCCCTGCCTCTCGACACGCTCCGCTGAGTTTTCCATCCGATTTAACACTTGACCCACCTTCACCTCCCCTCTCTCTCTCTCTCCATCCCACTTTAATTTGATAATTATTTTATACAAACATCCTCTCTACTGGTATACCAGAGGCAAATTTTAACTCAAACAATTTTTAAGACTTTTAATGAATGTCTATTGTAACGGGTAGGTCGCTCTTGGGTGAAAACTGTATCATTTAGCCATTTATAAGTGGTTTGATCAACACTATCTTAATATTAGGAAGTATGCGTGAGGAGGCTTGCCCAGAGGAATGTGAATCACCGATTTAATTTACCAACTCTTTTTAGATTTGTCTCAACAGACTAAGCCTTATTATTATTTAATATAATTATAAGGTAAACTTAATAATCTTACAGCTAATTATAACATATGTAATTAGGAACTACACTTGTATTAGCATTTCACCAAGCCTATATGATTCGGCTTAATCAACCATTTTACTTAATTTTGGAAACGGATGTTTATTAAACCATCACATAATTAATAGGAAATGAGCGTCGCCTCAAACTCCTTTAGGTTTTAGACCCATTAATCAAGCTTAAGTGTCTATATTGGGGTTTCGAACCTACGGTTAAATAATAAATATCAAAAGCTAACACAATCTTACACACTGAAGCCTTTACTGCTCTGAAGATATGTTCCTTCCCCACGATTGAAGGGGACGTTTTCTTCCCCATTGTTTGGTATTTCTTGTTTTGTTAACACCCGGCGCCTTATAACCCCGAAGTAGGCAACTTAGGGTGCCCACACGCGGTACGTCACACCGCGAGGAAATATTAATTTTCATGTAATTAAATCAAATAAAATGACAATTTATTTTGACTTTTATCAACTCTTGTTCCATTAATTAAACCAGTAATTCTAATGAATGGGTTTATAAAGTACTTCAGCAGATATTTGATTAGGGTTTGATATAATAAAACAATTGTATTTTCATAATGTGTTCTCTAATTATAAATACATTATCTACCAATATTATAAGACCATTATATTTAGTGTTCGAAGTGTCTCCTTTTTACAGTAATTTATTATTGTATTATTTGTTTATTTTCTTTGAAAAAAAAAAGAAGAAAAAAAGTTCAACACATAAGTAATAAAAGAGAAAAACACTGTTTCAAAATACATCTCTGGAAAGTAATTATATAAAAGTAAAATATGTATTATAAATTAAATCAGAACTCTCTATTAAATAGATTTTTTTAACTATCTACAGAAAGTGTAAATACATCATTTAGGGCATACCAGGCTTGTTGTGTTGCTAGTCTCCTCTAATTTTTCTCTCTATTTACTGAATTCACAGTGAAAACATAGATAATATACACACCAAACTAAAAGTAGTATATAAGAATAGACAATAATAATTTAATAATTTCAAATAACAGGAAAATAAGAGACACTTCCAATAATATACACATACGTTCACTAATATACATAAACACTCAAATACACACGCGCATTCAAGATCCCTAAGGTCTAACAACAAAATAATGACTGGAATTTAAGCCTTCATCCATGTGGTATATATACAAATATACACAATCTTACTTTTTTTCCAAATACAACAGCACATTTTCCTTAGTTATTATAAACAACAATTTTTTAATTAATTATTTGTAAGATGTGTTGTATCACCTAAATTAAAAATGCATTGTCTTAATAGTTTAAAAAATCATTTACAATATGTACGATTTTTATTGTGCTATGAAAGTTGTTAAATATTTTCGGAACAACAATAAATAAAATTTGATGAACAAAGTTTCGTATTTTTCATACACTTGAACAATTGTTTTACTCTGGTATATGGTTTAGTCTTGTGTGTTTGACAAACGATATATGGTTTTTCTTCATATCTTTTGACAAACGATCAAGAAACATGCCGTAGAAAGACCGGTTTTATGAAGACAAACACTGACAGGACTTAAAAGATGGGGTTTTCAGATACTCGTTTATTTGTAGTATGGAACTAGTTATGTGATGTGTCAAAAAATCTGTTTTAAAAATCATGTCTGCCTATGTGAAGTTTTCTAAGGCTGTGATTTAAATCAAATATATGAAGGCTTATTTTGACCATATCGCGACCATATTTTATTATTATTTTATAACTCATAATTTGGAGGCTGCTATAAAAAAAAAAAAAAAAAACGAAATTACGATTATCTAAAAAGTCGCCTATAATGATTCTTCTCAAAATTTTTTTCAAGTTTACCCTCTAATGTCCAAAAAAACGATTCAAAAAATGTCGTTCGGTGACTTATCACTTAAACACCAAAAAGATCATGGGCTTGTTTTCAGAAAATAAAAGTCGTAATTTAACAAAATCTCTGCCTATCTGGATATAATTTTTTTGTCTCAAACCCAAACCCAAAATTATTAATCTTAAAAGCCGATATAAAAAACCGATTTTAATCAAACGTGATTTACGCAGATAACGCGTTTATGTCACAAACAAATCAAGTTTAAACCCTATTTATATAGTTATTTTCAAATACTACTTCCATTTTCATTTTCAATATTTAACTGACACTTACCGAAAGAAACTATTTCGTGTTTTAACTCTCGTTCCACTTAACAATTATTTAAAAAAGATTATATTTGGTTTCGAATGAAACGTTTAGTAACAAACATTAAGGGAGGCAACTTTAATTACAGACATATTAACTCAAACTAATCTTCTTGACATTAGATTATATAAATTTTCCATTAAAAATTATAAATGAGATAAATAATTGAAGTGAAACTAGAGAATTTTTTTATCATCTTTTTCATTTAGAAATGTGAGTTTAATTTAGAATAGCTTAAAATACCTTTGAGAATAAAGATAAAAGTCACTACAAGTCATGAGTTACGTCAGCTAAGTATTATAAATGTGGTGCTATGCTCAAGTTTATGTGCTTTTCTTGTGTGATGTATGTGAAGATAAGACAAGCTACTTATCATGGCGGGATGAGAGTTATGTATGTATTTATTGAAATATATTCATCTATACGCATTATTCTTAGCAGAAGTTTCCTCTATGTTTTAAAACAATTGTCTCTAACGACGACATCTGTATCGGAATTAAGAAAGCTCAAAGTTTAATTATTTGTCGATGATATCAATTTGTCGTCCACCTATTTATTTTTATGTTAATACAACTATGACGTTTTTTATCAGGGTGAACAGTTTTTGTTTTATCCCCATTTTCAAAGAGTTTAACGCCTGGTCTTGTACTCACACATTGCGGTGAATTAACCATACAAATTTAGCCTTACTTAAAGTAGAGCAAATTATTTTCAATTATGTTTATTTTAATGAATGCCTCATTGACTCACATATAGTGTGTAAAGATGCTAGATATATATACCTCTTTCTTTAGTAATTTTGGGTTAAAATATATCATATTTCTATTTACCAACTCGTTTCTTTTCCTACTCCGACACTATTGGAGTATTCCAGTGCTAAAGGTCTTAGTTTAGTTTTATGAGCTTTTCGTCTTTTATTTAGTGCGATGATGGGCGATGGTGGTTTACAAGTTACAATAAAAAAAAACTCTTATTTAGACGAGAGAGAGAGAGAGAGAGAGAGAGAGAGAGAGAGAGAGAGAGAGAGAGAGAGAGAGAGAGAGAGAGAGAGAGAGAGAGAGAGAGAGAGAGAGAGAGAGAGAGAGAGAGAGAGAGAGAGAGAGAGAGAGAGAGAGAGAGAGAGAGAGAGAGAGAGAGAGAGAGAGAGAGAGAATTAGCAAATAAATGACTTACTTTTGGGATGGAATAAGGACCATTAGGTCATCTCTTAAATTTAACTCCTTTTATATAAACACAAAATTTTAAATACAATAAAAATATTAAGCCAAAAATAAAACAACATAAAATATTTGCAAGTATTCAAGTTCACATTCATACATCATAAAAAAAATCATTGTAGCAATTTCAACTATCAAGACGTGAAACTAATTAATATTAAACTTTTGGTGAAATGCAGCAAACTGAATTCAATCCAATTTAATAAATAAATAGTGGCAGTAATTAACAAAGTTAAATTGAATTCTACAGACATTCCGTCAGTTTGATGAGAAATCCATCCAAAGTTTAGCAGAAGTGTTTTAATGTTTTTCACAGGAACAGAAACTATTAGCGTTAACTGAAAGAAGCGAAGTCTTGTTTTAGCTCGGCCATTTGTCATTTCGTATTTATGTATCAAGGTTAACTCCTACAAGTTGTAATAGAACGTAAGAATATGGTTCTATTCAACCAGGCCATGTACATTGTTATTTGATATTTTAAAATAGGAGCCACAAAGGAAGGACGTGGCAGGGCTCTGAAGTACATTAACACCTATTTAATAGATTAGGGTTTATTGTGAGTGGAAGTCCATATGGAGTTTTTAACTGATTTTGACTTGGAAGATGAAATTGTATGAAGTTGTTTCCCCCCTTAATTTCAAAAAGATGCAACATAATGAATGTAAAGTAGATGGAATGAAAATTTTAACATGCTAATTTTACTAAGGAATTAAAAACACTTATAATTAAAAATTTAATTTGCTTCGTAATGTTTATAATGTTACAATATATTATTGTGTTATGTTATAAATAAATATCTAGTGAATGTGATATAATGGTGTGGATTTCAGAAAACAAAATGTTAATTTTAGTAAATAATTACTGTCCGTTGGACTATCTTTGTCCTGTCTCTGTTGATTAACATTACTAGTAATGAAACATTGATGAGTTGATGATATGGGCCTCAAACCAGGTGACATAAAATTACATCTCCTCATTGTCTTAGCTATGCTATGAAAGCTACTTCTAAGAAAACAGTGGAAACTCTGCCACCCAAACAACCCCAAAACCAAATAAAAACGAACCAAAACTAATCGTACAAAAGATTAATTTCAGTAGTTGTCAACCAAAAGTGAAAATAGTTTCTATATATAGTCTTAAAAAATATATTTACATATTTTAATAAGTGCTTAACTTGTTTGGTATTTTCTTGTGTCATAAAGACGTTTTCAACGTAAGTCGTATTTCAATAAAGACCAACTTTTAACGTCTGATATCATGTTTATTTTAGCCAATTACATCCTGAGCCTTGGGTTATTAACTTGCACAATTTTAAATTTGAACGAAATCTATAGAGCTGATTTGGAAATATTACGTCTATTATAAGAGCTCGGTAAGGATTTATTATTTTTTACGATAGACCAAAACGGTCATTTTTGAAGAGATGGTGAGAAATACGTAAGGTTGGATCCTTATAGACTACACTTGAGCACAGTTTGATCAAAACCGTTACAACCGATTTTAAGATAATCGTATTTTTTGTCAGCTACCCCTAAAATTTTATTTTAATATAATTTCAAAGGTTTTGTGATATGGCCAAAACATCTTTGATACAACACGTATTTGACGTTAGTTGTGTGTTACCGTGATTGTGTTTTTTGACTTCTCAGTTTTAGCTCTGAGATGCATGCTTAGATATTAAGGTTGGTGGTATTCTTATTTAATTTTACTACTTACGTAGTCTTAGTTTCTAGTTTCATGTTTCTTTAGTTTTTAGTCACTTGATAACGGGAATTGATTCTTATTCCCGAAACGTCGTGTTTTGATTTTTAACACACAAATGATGGCAAATGTCCGAAAAATGTATAATAATAAAATTGAACAATCATTTTTGAAACAATCAAAATTGAAACATCATTAACAAATAACTTCAAACAGAGAAAAAAAAGTTAAAATGGTGGAAGAAAATTTAATATATAATTAATAAGTAAAATGCAACACTAATTATTAAAATCGCCTTACCGCAGAGTGAACTCGTAAAACTAATGTAAACTAGTATCATTTCCCAACCTAATTAAAATTAAAACCACCACTCTTATAAAATTTGCATTAATTAGTGAAGAATATTAAAAAAGAGTTTCTCACTTGATAAATAATTAAATTAATCATCCAGAATATTTGAATAGATATTTGTTATTTTTCTACAAATAACATTCATTGTATCAACTTTGTTATTATAAAACAAGTATATAATATTTCCTACAAGATGTTTAAACCAAAAATATTTATCCACATTGTAAACTATAATTTCTGTTTTTATGATATAAAACACGTCTATTCTGCAGAAGCACATTTTCTATCATAGTGCCATTTAGAATTAGGTCTTGACGTCTTGAAGCACTTCTGAATGTCATAGTGTCAAATATCACCTTTAAATGTCACCTTTGCAATCAGTCTTGTTGTCTTGTGAGGGTAAAACAGTTTAAATTAAATTTATACAAAACAATTTTACTACGCTTCAGTTTTAACCACTCGCATTATTTTCACTGCAGGAATTCATAGATATAGTGATATTTAAATGAACTAATTAACGCTTACAAGATTTCAAGAATGAATTTAAAAAAATGTTATTTATATAAAATATTGAAAATAATATCAATTACGATAAAATAAACAATTCTTAGAAATATAGTTCTAATTGTACGTGTGTTTAAATTTGTTTAATTCCTTATTTTTAACACCATAAAGATTAGTGTCATAATGTCTAGAAGA
Source organism: Aphrophora alni (assembly GCA_963513935.1). Lineage (NCBI taxonomy): Eukaryota > Metazoa > Arthropoda > Insecta > Hemiptera > Aphrophoridae > Aphrophora > Aphrophora alni. The sequence continues at coordinate 17,268 of CAUPSG010000433.1, forward strand.
AGTTAATCACAAAATGATTTTCCTGATCAGCTGTTTTTAATCTCCTATTAGTTTATTTTGTGATTGGTTTTTATCTTCGTTAAAAAAACAAATATAAATTTACTGTGTAAGAAACTAATGACATTCATTTAAAAGTTCAACCATGTAAATTAAAAATTATATGAAAAACGTAAGGGGGTTTGGTAAAACCTATCTCGCCATTTTCAGGTATATTTTTCCAAGAAACAGGTAGAGATATTTTAAGAGTGATTTTATTATTACCTTGACAAAATTAATAAGAAATTCAAAGCAGTTGTGCTTAGTTTTATAAGTATGTAGCACCGTCAAATAAGTGTAATAATTTATATAAAAACTTACGTCACATTTTGTATTTGAAGAATATCTAAATATTTCCTACTACAGTGCTAATACTAAGTTGCATTTGTTAAAATTTCATAAAAATCGGTTGAGTAGTTACGAAATTTTTGATACCGACGAATGAAAAAATAAACTATCGAAAACTCAATGTAAGTTACCCACTCACAGTAAGACTTGTTGAGATACATATGTTTTATGAAACAAATCTCAATGTGGGGTGTGATGTAAATGATAGTGTCGATACAAATTTCAATGAACTACTCAGACCCCACTGATACCATTGCAAGTATAAACAGGGATCAAATTATATGCCGATGTATCGCAACCGTTTCCTGTGCATTCTGTAGAGCTTATTTTTTTTATTATAAGAGATTGGCGTCGACAAATTTAAATCCTAATGTATTACCAGTTGTAAAATATCTTAGTGGTGCATTGTTTGGCTAGTACAGCATCTCTTATGAATGTGTTGGTTTCCTCAATCCGTCGATGGACTTTCTCCAACTGATTCATGAAAGATGGTTCAACCATACGTAAATAGTTCTTGAAATCATTGTGTTTTTATTTATACACATGTAAGAGTCCAGTTAGAGCCTAGTAGTCGTCAAGAAAGTAATGATATACACAATTACGAGATTCAGACACCCTGTAAAACAACTGTTTTAAACATATTTATTCTATCGATTAAGACTCCTTGATTTACCAAACAATTTAAAATTTCCTACAAGGCTCAAAGAACCAATTAGGGTATTAAATTTAGAGGATTTCTTCGTAATATATTTTATGATCGGGTTGGGTAAGTATTATGATATCGCCCATCAATTCTTTTCATTATAATATCAAACGTTCTCACGAAACAAGTATTCAGAACTTTTACAGAAGTCACAATATAAAGAGGAACTCAAGTTTATTTAAAAGTTCCAAGTAACAATTAAGATTAAACGAGTAAAACCTACTACAAAGTTGTAGAAATAAACTAATATCAACTGTCACTGGTGGCTTTTAAATATCCGGTTAACAGAATGTCTGACTTACTCTCTGTCTTTGTTATGATTTATTTAAAAGATAACAAAGTTTTAAAGATTAAAGAGTATTCGAAGTGATTGCTTTTAAAAGGCAGAGATGGACGACTATGATTATTAAAAGTAAATAGTTTGTCTCAATTTAATGTCTGTTATATTATTTGTGTTTAATATCTCTTTTTGTTTTCTTTGTTTCCTTCTTCTCCATTTTTTTAATCTTACGATAACCTCAGTGTTTTTCCTTAAAAAACAGTTGTTTCTTTGTTCAATTTCTTAATCATGATAGCTTAATTTTATCTTGATTGAAAGAAACTAATTACGTTTATTTTGCATTACTTTTCTCATTCTCTAATGTTATTTACGTAGCTTTTACATCATGAAGGAGCTACAGAAGAAGCACATCTTCATTAAATTTAATACATTTATTTATTGCAAGACAATAATTAATTCTAAGTAATAAATGTATACATTACTTAAATATATCATTTTTACTTACTATTTTGCTGACTGTTTCTTATATTAAACAAAAATTTAAATAAAATTGATAGCGTCAAAGTTTTGCACATTGAATATTTTTGTAAGACAGTCTCAAGAACGATTTATTATTACAGTACTTTTACTAAAACTCCCGTACAAGTAATTTTTTTTAGAGATGGGGACAAAAATATCACGTTTAGGTCCTTAAGGATATATTGCAGTAATATTTTATCGGAATGTACCTGAAAGTACATAACGGAAGTAAAAATTATATCCACATAAATTTACATTACTTAAAAATAGCATACTTATACGACAAAATGCAGGCTTATAACATAGGTTATGTTCAGTACTTGCAAAACAGTTATTTGTACTAACTATTTGAAAATATATAGGCCTAATTTATTTATCATTTTAGATGTTTAAATTTTCATTTTGCTATAAAGAAAATAACAATCTGATAACACGCTAGTTTAGACTTATTCTGAGTTTATAACAAACATTTTGACACACAAATCCCGAGATAGTAAAAAACTACTACCTTGTGAAACTGTGTACTTGACTTAACCCCTCAAACAAGAAAAAAACATTAAATTTGATGTCTATGATCAAAAACTTTCAATTTATAATTTGAATCCTCTAATAGCAGAGTTTTACTGATGTTGTTTACACACATAAAACCAGGGAAATTGTTTTTCTATTTCTATTAAGAAAATATATTTCATCGTGTATTATATCGATTAGTCGATTCTAATGTAACTACCTGCAGTTCAGACATGTTCGGATAATAATTTTATACTCCATCAGCAATCTGTAAGAAGTTTGATCTTAGTTTATACAATTTTTTTTTCATAATATTGTAAGATATGTGCTTTTACTTTAATCTCAAATTATTATAACAATTATATTTGAACCCTAAATAAAAATGTCTCAATCATGAGAATAAAAATCAAATTTCTTCTTTACCCCAGGTTTTTCATATGATAAGTAAGTTGGTCTATGTTTCTATTCTTCAGCCACTTTTTACAAAACATGGATATATTTAAATCGAGACAGCTTGTTTCACTTCTCCAAGTCCTAAACGTAAATTGCTGTAGTTGGAAATATAATTTTTCAAAGACAGATATATAGGTTAATTTTTATTTCATTGCTATCGATTCCCAAATCGAAATGTTACTTTTGATTTGTCACAAAAATTTAGGTTATAAATTGGTGTGGGAAGTTGGCCATGAATTAGTCTCGTTTATGTCATTAGGTTCTACATTCCAGAACAAAACAATACATCTGAAAGTTTAGAGTTCATTATGAAAATTTAAAAATTGATTAAATGAGGGAAACCCACCCGATATATGGCCAAAAAAAATCCGCATTCCTAGTTTGATAAAAGTCAGTTCCCATACTTAGAAATAATATCAAAAATAAATCGAACGTTTGAACAGAAATTCGTATAGATTTCTTTTTACGAAATATACATAACTTTGTCTATAATAGGAAAATTTTGAAAATAAAATGTTTACTCATCATTTTAAAACATTGTTTGTAAGATCCCAATAAAAAAAAAAACCTTTAAAGTTAATTATATTATTAAATCATTACAAACTTATTTAATTCTTCATTTTTTGTTCTGATATCAAAGATGTTTACTTTATTATAAAAACATTTGTAATCAATATGCACTTAGAAACTTTATCAGTAACAAAGTTGTTTTCAATTTTGAACAGAGTTTTGTTTTTAAAGTTACAAAAGATGTTAATTAAGTTATCAGTGTTCTTTGTTTTTATAATTAATTGCTCTTTTCACTTCCACGAATGTAATGTAAAACAACTTTGTAGCTTTATTAAATTTGTCTTTAAGCAAGAAGAAATTGATTTTTGTTAATTATGAATAATTATTTGCTATTTTTTTTAAATTGAAGAGGGTCTGATAGACATGAGGTTTTTAATTATAATAGTAATAACAAAATTTACTATCAAGCATGACCAAACTTGATAGATCTCAAATACTGAGATGTAACTTAATACTAAGATAAATGTCTCAGTAAGCATTCCTGAACGTGAGAAATGTATCATGAACGCTTTCTTACGATATTGGATTTTTTAAACGTACACGAGGATGAAACCACTAGTCACTGGACTAAAGAAAGTCCAAGTCCTGTTGATGGTGGTTCCCCTAACAGTGTTTTTAATCAGGAATTATAGTATTATTTGAATATGTCTGATATAACTTGAGATTTGTAGGACAGTATGTGTCTTCAAATATTCAGGTGGCTTTGACAGCCTCGATTCTAATAAATTCAAGCCAAAATCAGTTTGGAATTGTTTCACGTTAGGGGAACAATAATGTTACTCTTTTCTGGGTTTAAAACTCTAGTACCTGAGTCGTGATAGAGCATGAGAGGAGGGAGAAGAGTAATATAGTAAACCTCCCTTTCCGCTCCCCTTTAAGCAAATTTCTTCTAACCTTCTCTTGTGGAGTGTGGGAAATATAAGAGAGGTGAGGTACAGTGCACTTCTACACAAGAACAGGTATACTTTGGACACACTGTACATGTAATGCGGTTCTATAGAGTGTGAATGTCTTGATTAGGAAACTACTGGATATGTATATCTTTTGAAGAGTTTAGAAACTCTTTTAAGATATTTATGCTGAAGCGATTCTGAAGTCATGGGACTACCGCATCCTCTGAGAATGTCTACTGGCATCAATTCGTCTATTTATTTTAAGCCTTTATGGATGATTTGAAAAATTGAAAGATCTTCTAAATTATAATAATAAGACAAACTTACAACTTAATAAATTGAGATAAACCCACCCTAAATAAAATTTTTACACAGATAACCCCACAAAATTTTGGACATTGAAAAAAATTGTATAAAATTTCACTTAAATTATTGTATAAAAAACACATAATTTGTTAATAGTAATCATTACAATTAGTTTAAATTGTAATTTATACTAAATCTCCTTAAGTAAAACAATCTGCTTTATAATTCAAACGCCAATTACAACATTGTCTGAGTCAGCTATTCAAAGGATTATATAAAACAATACTGCATATTGAGTAATATCACAAAGTAGTTTGTTAACAAATAATAACATAATGTTAGAATTTAAGTATAAAATTACAGCTCTTACATATCCTAATAATATATTGCTAAAAGGAAATACAATACGAAATATCTTAGTGTTTTTAGATAGTAAAATTCTAGCTTAGATTAAACTTTAAGGATTCTCTCTCTGAAACACTCCAGACACTACATCTGATACTAAAGTATTGTAAAATATAAGGAACTATTTGTTTTGAGCACATATTTCATAGAGATATGTTTCAAAGTTATGTAAAAAGCACTGTTTTACAATTGCTCGGCTTTCAGAGGATTTTCTTTAGATAACTCGATCCATTGGAATTGTTACTGCCAAATTGTATTTTCGTAAGTATTCCGAAAGGTCCGTGATAAGCAGTTGAGTGAAAAATGGAATGTTTTAGCATTTAACTTTTCTTGATCTCTATAATGAAAGTGGAGATGAGCCATAGTTTAATCTTGGAAACGTTGTGAACCTAGTAACAATCCAAACAGTGGATGCATCTCCAGTCCTAAAACAAAATGCAAACAAACATTTCATAACCAGATAATTATGGAAACAGTTACAGTAATGAAACAATTGACATAACAAACTCAAGAGAGTGTTGCTGACTGAATTTATCAAACCAGGTACAACAAGAACAACAGATGTTTATTGTGAAAACCTGAAAAAGTTTCACAAGTGAATAAACAAACGAGAGAGGGATTGCTCACTCTGATTTGTTCAGCCTTGGCAATGTTCCCCAGAGTGCAGTTGTAGTGGGAAATTTTGTACCACCATACAGCCCTAACTTGACATCAAATTATTACCACCTTTTATTAAGGCGAAAGCTTGGCTTGCTACTCAACATTTTGAAAAACAAATTGAAAGCAAATGAATGGAGTTAATTTCTGCCCGAACTCTTTGATGAGGGAATACAAAAGCTTTTGTTACGGCACGACAAGTGTCTAATTGTAGGAGGTAACTATATTGAAAAATCGAAAACAAGTCACTAACAGAAGAATAAAGAATTTACTAAGAATGTCACTAAGAATTTAAAAATAAGTTTCTTTGCATCTAGTTCGAATGAAGTATGTACAAGATTTTATTATTACGTTTCCCATAACAATTATAATTACTTTTTTGAATAGAATATAATTAAATTTCAAAATAGATATTAAATAATAAACCTAAAGCTTGTTGAGATCACACTAAATGTTAAAGTTTACCACTGATTGCAAATATTCAATACTAAAATATAAAATTGTATATTTAGGTTATCTGATTAAAGCATAAAAATTTAAGAACCAGTATTGAGTAGATTCAATTAAAATAAATGCGATTAAAAGTATCCTCTTCACTGCTCTTACATTGATTAGATGCTGTGTACTACTTAAGTGTATCTGTAACATGTCCGGTTTTAATAAAAATACATTACAGTATTATTGATTTATGTATTTTATTTGGGTAAATATTAAAACAACAAATAGAAATAATATAGATTTATAACAGAGAAGTGACTTACGTTTATTTATTATTTTATTAGTTAATCTTATTTTAAAGGTGTTTTATCCAAATTTTTAAAATCATTTTTTCCTTATTGTGTAAAGACGAAAATCAACTCTGTCATTATAGTCTTAAAAAAAAAAAGATTATAAAATACACAAAATAAAGACTTCTAACCCTCTAATTATCTAATAGAGTAAGGGTTGAAAAAACAAGAGTTGGTCATCAGAAATGTGATAAAGAGTATGAGATCGTGGAGGTCAACACATGAATACAAGAAAAAACTTGTAGTCATACAATAATACTTATACAGCATAATACTTGTATACTTGTTATACTTGTATAGTCAGCTGTAATACTTCGGGATTGTCATTCCCATACTAACTATAGTGAAAAGTGTATTATTACTACTGTAATATGGATTAACCACTACTTTTAATATGAAAACAACTATTTTATCAAAATTATTTAGTAGATTAAATTATTAAACTAATATTTCAAATATAATTTTTGTGTTTTCTCAAAATAGAATTATTGTAACAAAACAGGATTGATATATTATTACAATTAAAAAAAACGAGGTTGCAGTACGAATTTAATTAAGTTGGTAACAATGACTGAAATAATGCCTGCTATGATAAGTGCAACACTCGTTAAAAACTTCTTGACACTTCTTGGCAATTATTAACAACAATTTGGCGTGTTAAAGCTGGCTTCAGAACTAAAACTTTTAGGTCGATGGTAACCAATATATTTTGTTTTATTCTTAAATGCGATATTTCAAACATCGTTGTAACCTGAGAAAAATAAATTGAGTTTGAATCTTTCAGCAACTATCTAGAAATATTGAGTTTCTGACAATAAATATAAAAACGCTCTTTTTTGAGCTTAGTACACAACTAAAGCTCAAAGTTCAAAGCTCCAAAGCTCAAAGATAGCAACTCTTATAAATAAAAAAATAGCGCAGAATTTATTTTAAAATTAGTCATTGAAAGGGTTGCATAAAACTGTGAAAAATAGTTGTCAACATATGGTTGTTGTTTTAAAGAGTAATATTAATCGTTTTACATGTGAAATAATAGATATAACTTATTAAAGTTTTTAAAGCGGTTGAATTTTAAGATTAATTGTTTAAGTTGGTAACAATGGCTGAAGTGAAGCCAACGCTAACAAGAGCAATGCTAATTAAAAAACTTTTCGACACTTATTGGAAATTAGTTACAACAGTGGAACTTAGACAAGATGTTTGATTTATTAAAACAGAGAGTTCTGGGAAGAGGAGCAGAGGCTGATTTAATCATTGAGGTCGTGATTCTGAAACACGTTTGACGTTGTCAGTTGGTTGTAGGCCTACTGCTAACTTTAGACCCTCCCTCATCACCAGAAGGGGTAATGTGTTTATAAAATCTCCGACTTACTGTCTGTCTGTCTGTCTCTCTCTCTCTCTCTCTCTCTCTCTCTCTCTCTCTCTCTCTCTCTCTCTCTCTCTCTCTCTCTCTCTCTCTCTCTCTCTCTCTCTCTCTCTCTCTCTCTCTCTCTCTCTCTCTCTCTCTCTCTCTCTCTCTCTCTCTCTCTCTCTCTCTCTTTCTCTCTCTCCCTCTCTGTCTGTCTGTCTGGATACAGATATTTTATTAACTGGAATTATTAAAAGTTATTACTTTATATCTTCAACTTTGTAGTAAGTTTTCTTCTCATTTAATCTCAATTTTTACTTCTTGCAACTTTTATATATACATGATTGCCTCTTTATACTGTTTCTTGCACTGAAGTTATGAGTCATTTTTTAAATAAATGATGTTAACCTAACGTCAACAAGTTGATTGGCATCATCATGATGCAAGGACCATGGACGGAGGGCATGTCAAATATACTTTACCTGTTTTCTGAGGAAATGAAACGTGTAAATCAATCAAACAATTCAGAAAATTTTCAATGTTTGACAATAATATCTATAATGTTCAATGTAAGAAAAAAAAGCATTCATTTTTTTTTAACAATGATGAAAACATAACTACAAAATATACTAATATTAGCATAACAGTCGGGTAGTTAAATGACCCTGTAATTACTTCCTCTAAACATCAATATATAGATAATTTTTTGGTGTTAATTCTTTCATTTTCTTTTATTACAGTATTTTTTTTTATTGTATTTAGATATCGACACAAAACCATCTGTATTTGTAATAATTGATTATGTAAATCACTACTGATATTAGTGTTTATATTAATTTAATTAAGAAAATTATTTATTTTTAAATTTTTAATCATACACAAATTAATAAATTTAATAATTATTGTAAATTTCTCTTTAGATAAAATCAATATTTGTCTTCCGGTAAGGCTATGACTTGAGAATTGCAAATCCAATTTTCATTTAATTTTCTTTCCTTTGTAGATAGGATACCTAATCAGGTTTTAGCCTTTATTTTAATAAAATTTCTTCAGTAACTCAAAAGTCATCGCGTCATTTACCTGCACGGATAATACGAAAGCTAAAACTAAGTTGACAGATTTTTTTTAGAAATTAATTCGACAAAAAATACATATTTCGATAATTTTTCTTTTTGTACAAGTGTTAGATATAAAACAAAACAAAAAACATCTAAAACTATGGAATCACGATATTATTGGGCGCTGCCATTATTATTATAAAATAAATCAAATAATTTAAAATCATTTAAATTGAAAAGATGCAAAAAAATAATGAGCTCCACTATTATTATGAAAAACCAATCTTGATGAAATTTTTTTCTGAAAAATGTATCGTATCAAATCTCACGTTGAGTGGGCCATTTAAATTGAGTTTTCCGAAAGCTCACTTTTTCAATTTTTGTACCATTATTTGCGAAACTACTCATTCGATTTTGATGAAATGTTTACAACTAATTTTTTAGCATTACCAAAAAAAAAATTAGTTATTACTTCATGAAATAAAAAACTTACGTAGGTTTTAAATAACTTATTCGCCCTTATTTTAAAGGTGCTATATAATCATAAAATGAAAAGTAGGGAACCAAATGATTGTATATGTCTTATATCTTATGTTGTTAAGACAAAATTCACTGTTTAAACTGTATTTAATGACGATATATTTACAAGTTTTTCAGAAAATATTACCATAATTTTAATTTTGCCGAGTTTTTCTTTATGTTTTTTTCCATTTAATCTTAATTGTTACTTTTGACACTTCTAAATAAACGTTTTAAATTTTTTATACAGTGTGTGATTTTGCGCAATTTGCCTTTTGAGATATTTAGAAAATTTATGTTTGGGAAACACATTTTTGGTTTAAACATCTCGTAGCTGTTTGCATGAAAAACAATGTTGATAAAAAGAATATTATTTGTAGGAAAAAAAAAAAATGTAAATGTAAATTCAAATTTTCTGGTTGTGTAATTCAATTATTTATCAAGTTGGAAGCTCCTTTAAACTAATGTAAACTTTATAAGTGAGGAGAAATTTAATTAGGTTGGAAAATGATACTGTTTTAGATCAGTTTTAAGAGTTCCCTTTTAGTTACTGTTGCGTTTTATTTATTATATTGCTTCATTAATTTACTTTCACTATATTTTCTATTATCAAATGTGTTACACAAGTTTCGGGGGGATTACAATTTATTTTAACGTACACAGTTTACATATAAATCTTTTCGAGGTCCTACGATTTTACCTCAATGTTATTTTTAAATGATGTTTGTTTTTTATTATATTTGTTTGTAAACTGCTTGAGACCTCAAATATTTGTATCGTTTTCAATCAAATTTAATACGTAAGTACATTCGAGTTATGTCTTAGAAATGTTTTCTATTTTTTTTTTTATAAATCAAAATTTATGGGTACGTGATAAAAGCCACTAAATTTAGATTTTCTTTAAAAATAAAAGGTATTAACAGCTTTATTCCAGTATCTCTAAAATGTAGGCTATATACAAAGGACTCAAAAGGACTCAAACAAACTGTTTTGGTTGTCTTTTCTGGAAAATGCATTTTTGTCAGTTATCGGTTAAAAGAACACAATCAACAGTAGAGCTAATTCAAAACACGTAATATTTCAAAATCGTTTCTACCAATATCATTAAAATTTTGTTGTAACGTAAAGATTGATGAAACAAAACGGTGGGAAAAATTGTGAAAATTGAAAATTACCGTTGAGAGTATAATTTTCAAATACAAATAAAATCTTAATCCCCATATAATAATCTTGATTTCATCTTATGGTAACTACTCTTAAGGACGGAACTGAAATAAGTTAAGACCTAATTTAAATATACAATTAGTGTTTTAATTAACCTACAAAATATAATAAAACGTCATTTGTTGATTTTACACTTCTTTACTGACTATTACCAAGTTTACATTTTTGGCGACAAAGTTTTTTGGTGTGAGTAAGTTTGTGCATTTATTTTGTACCGTGTATTTGGATACAGTGTTCCTGAAGGCAAATATTTTCGTGAAAATCTTAACATTGATTTTTAATCCATGACAACTTATATAAACTATAATGTAAACATAATTAAAATTTTCAGTAAAGTATCTTTGGGCTAATAACAAAATGACGACACTTTCAGTTTAATACATAAGGAAAATAGTTTAAATGCAAACTTTAAATGAGTCCTAATAATTGCATCAAAAACTAATATTTACTTCACTTAAATTTCTCTCGTTCAGCTCCGCTATCAAAGTAAAACTTGCCTTTGAAAGTTCTAAAAGTTTACAGTTTTTTCTACTTGTTATTAAGTTATACGAAATGCACAGCTTTATTTAGAATATTTTGTAGCGACTAGACTAGGATATTACAAGTTATAATTTTATATTTGATGTTTTATCTCTCTACTTAGTTTTTAATGTTTTTTATTGGCTGTTAAAGTCTCGTTCGTTCAATTCTAACGATTTAATATTACTTCATAAAGTAAAAACTTGACAAATACACTTTACACAATTCCTGAATTAAGGTCAACGGGAAGTTTTGCGATTAAGGAATTTAAAATATTAAAAATTGTAATTATTTTCGTGAATTTTATATTGCTATGCAATATAAAGTTAAAGTGATATTTAAACTAAATATTACATCTGTAAAGGTAGTTAAAATTACTCGTAAAAATATGAAGCAAGTATAATATTGACAAACTTACGCATATTAATGAAACAAAAATAGTTTGTTTAAAGGCAAAAAACACTAAAAAGGTATGACGTAATGAAACTTCTAATGGTTTATACGTTTTGAGGCTGCATATTTTGAGCAATAAAAAAAGAAAGAGAACAAAGTGTCCTTTTGTCGGTCTGTTTGTATTTGTGAGTTTTTTTTTGTTTTTTTGTTTGTTTTTGTTGGTTTTTTTTTTCTTTAAAAACTATTGACAGCTTTAAAATTTAATGAGATTCAAGTCAAAATTAGGGTAACACATATTAATTGCCACTTTTTACTAGTGCATCAAGAATCTAATCTTTAACAACTTTTAAAAATAACGACCATTAGAATTTTTTAATATTCAATATCACTAAACCTATTAAGTTTAAAAAATATGAACAAAAGTCAATTATTTCCCCTTTAAACGAGTTTGTTTTTCAGGGTCAAAAGATAACCGGGTAATGTACAGAAAACTAAAACATCTTACTTATATTGTGTGAAATACATCTTAGGAATAAATATTTTATTAGGGTAAAAATTTGTAAATGGAAATTTTCAGAATTCAAAAATATGTTAACAATTACAATGGATTATGTATTTGTTTTTATCAATTAAATTTATTAAAGTTTTCCTGTAAATATACAATTAAAAATCTGTTTGTCGTTAAAGAAGGAAAATTATTAATCTCCTGTAATTTTTTTATAAAGTTAATTGTTTTAGTTTAGAGATATTCAGTATTAAAAACTTCAAAAGGCACCATTTTAAAAATATATAAAATAAAGTTTGAATTCTTGGATTACTGATACAACGTACAATAGACAACATAATGCTTAGACAATTTCGACTCAAAATCTTAATAATTTACAAAGCTATTATTATTTTCTGAAAATGTGACCACACACGTATGACCTCGTCATCTTAATAATTGTTGAGGTCATTATTATTTTATAAAAAATCACGGTTGACAGACAGATAAAGGTTTTTGGACATACATTTTTTTCTATATTCTGATACATAAATTCATTCAATCGTAAATGCACTTATAATCCTTACACCTAATTACTGAACTAAAAAAAAAACATATTTTACAACAATTGTTTAAAACCAACAAACCAGTTTTTTAATCAAATTTACATGATTATCTATTGTTAAGCAGTTTTAAATATTCAGGTAATTGTTTATAATGTGCAGTCGTAAAACGAAATTGTCTAATAGATATAATTTAGCTCAGGGTATAAACGCTTTGTTAAATATACGACAACAGTAAAACTTTACTTTGTCAGATGTACGTATATCTAACTAGCTGCGCCCCCAGGTCTACCTGTGTGGGTGTAGGACTAATTATATTGTCAAACAGTAGCTACAATCAAGTAATTTTCTCTTTAACATACAAAGTATAATGAGTAGGCCTTCTACAAACAACAATACATGAACAAATAAAAAAACACAAGCAGAATAACTCATGAACTCTACTGATAAACACATCCTTCTGTCTAAACACAATAACAATTTGTTATTTTCCTCGTATGTGAACAACCTATACAGTTAACAGGAAACTCCCAGTCTGTCAGTCTATTTATTTTCTGCCTTGTTTTTCCCGCTAAACTGTATTAAAACTGTCATAAGTTTTTATAATACTTCCGTGTAGTTTAAAAATTAATGAAGCTGTTATATTTGTTCCTCAATTTTAAAATAAACACGAACCTATTGGTTTTCAGGTGACGTAAAAACTGTCAAACAAATTGCTATAACACATTTTTAACAGTGATAAAACTGTTATTGAAGAACTACTTGAATCACTGTTACAATCCACGGTTATTTATGTCAACTAGTTTCAATCTTTACATGTGATTGACGAGTACATCATTTAGCAAGTAAACAATTGTTAATTTAATTGGGTTATAGGAAGGAAGGCTGCTAAAGGTTAAGAGCCAAAGGTAGGGACAAAAAATAAAGGTAAATGACCAAATAAAGGTGTGAAATACGTAGGTTTAAAGATCTGAGCGAGAATGTTTTTGGTACTTTGTGGTCTTCATCTTTGGCGAACTATTTTCCAACAAAATTCCTTTAGCCTCGGAACCAAATGAAAATCGTTGTTTCAGTAGACAAAGCTGATGAAGATCAAGATGTCTTTAGCCTTCAAACAACTTTAGCCTAAAAATAAACTAATTACGTTTTCTAAAAAAATATCCCTTAAATATATGATTTAAGACTCTAATAATGCTTTGCGTAACAAAAAAAAAAAAAAAAAAAAAAAATTTGCTTGGAATTTTAGGTTATGTTAACAACATTTGTTATTTGTTAGCTCCAACTTTCTTAATTTATTGTATTTATTTACCGGTGAAAACAAATTAAAGTAGACGTCTTTTTGTAATTATGCTCTAATTTTATCAGATCGTTTTTTAGTAGTTTATAAAAATTGGATTACTCAATCGTTAGTTATTGTGCTTTTACAAAAATGGTGGTTTTTATGTAACAGTATTTGATACGTCTTAGACAACTTTGTGTTTTCTACAAATGACAGTTTGGATGTATTATAAATAAACTTAACATTTCGATAAGAAAGTGATAAGATTGACGAAGACTGTATTACGCATCCCTTAATATATTCACTACCTGAAAACAAACTTTGTGCTATCAATGAAAACAATTATAATAATCTGAGAGTACTTAAATTTAACAATGAAAGACAATGGCGCTGTAGAAGATTTTTCATTTGGAGTGGGATTGCAAGGACTTTGTATAACATTATAACAAGCTTAGTTGGGTCTTAGCGGTCCCCTTTGTCTGCCTTATTACTATGGGTATTATTAGGGATAATGGGGGGGGGGGAGGGAGGTGCGCTTCTCTGCGTTAACACATGGATCTCTTCTTAGGAAGCAAAAAATTATATTTACTCTATTTTTTCTTAATATATCACTTTTGATTTAGACAAAGTACTTTTTATTATTTTCAAATTAAAAAACAAAATTGTTTCTTAAAACCACTTATATATCTATTTTATTTTACATGAGCTGTGAAGAGGATATTTATAACATTCCTAACCATTTACCCTCAATTTAATATTTTACAAAATTGTGAGTGTCCGCTTATGACAGTTTTTAGCGCACCGTAAGACCTCTGGGTCAAATATCAAGTCTAATCTGGCCTTGTGCCATTATTTGGGTGGAGTACATCAGGGCAAATAACTTCCAAAGAAATTAATCTAAATACTTATGGATGGAGGTGTGCACTGGTCCGATGTCGTTGACTTCAGCCAATAACAGTGGTCTTTGTTGAACTACTTCGGCGCATGCCAACTAGCGGAGTGGAAGGAAAGGCTAAAGAGACTAGGATTATAGGTGAACCTGTAACCTGGTATGCGGCAACCCGCAATGTTGCGGAACCCCAAGATCTACTGCACCTGGGATTGAAGGGGCAGACTGTGGTGTACGAAACGTATGATATTGTTAGGAGTACGAGTTCTTGTACCTTGCTGGATCTATACATATCTTCATTTAGTTTGGTGTGTGGTGTATAGTTTTGTTTGTATTTCATATATTTTTCCTAACCAGGCACCAAAACATCTATGTTCTGTAAGAAACTATACCATAACCTATAATTATTAATTGACACTCATTTTTATAACCAGCCCTTTCTGTAAAAAAATATTCTTGACCATATCTTTTTCACCTATATTTTCACTTGCGTTGCCATTACTAATACAATTTTTTCTCTCCCTCCTCTAATCTGAACTGTGTAAAAACCTGTAGTTCACGAGGTATTATCTGAATTAGATTTTTGGTCAATTTTTATCGAATGCTTGTGCTACGATCAAAATATACAGAGCATTATATATATATATATTATTGTTTATTAGTTCGTTACGTAATGGATTTGATATAGGGTAGAATTTTATTGATGGAAAATAATTCATTATAAGGAAATACTTGTTCCATATATTTGCGAATACTAGTTCACGCGGTTTTCCAAACAAAACTGTTTCCTGCAGGACTTTCTCTGGAACTGAGTTTCCACGATACTTCAGGTATTGCCATTTTCTTTGTCTTTATTGACTCTTATCTATCTTTATAATCCCTTCACTTAGCTAGATATACATGCCTGGAAATGGTATTCGTTTTCTTTTTTCATTGTATCATTTCAACATAGCCAGCCTCTAAATTCTAGTTTTTGATTTGGGGTTAATTAGACTCACCCTGCGTCCTAGACAGACTCTTTAATCTCTCCATCTCTGCTACAGATTAAAATATACATAGGACGTTGTCCTTTGTCTCAGCACAATGCAGAAATATGATTTTGTAAACGTAAGTCTGAAAAAGACAATACCAGTTAAAAATTGTACAAGATAAAAATTAAACTTTCAACACGTCCGGTTAAACACTTCCTGTGGTATCCAGAAACTGTTTTCCCA
>CAUPSG010000437.1:105000-107633 GCA_963513935.1 Aphrophora alni
CAGACAGACAGACAGACAGACAGACAGACAGACAGACAGACAGACAGACAGACAGACAGACAGACAGACAGACAGACAGACAGACAGACAGACAGACAGACAGACAGACAGACAGACAGACAGACAGACAGACAGACAGACAGACAGACAGACAGACAGACAGACAGACAGACAGACAGACAGACAGACAGACAGACAGACAGACAGACAGACAGACAGACAGACAGACAGACAGAGCAGACAGAGACAGACAGACAGACAGACAGACAGACAGACAGACAGACAGACAGACAGACAGACAGACAGACAGACAGACAGACAGACAGACAGACAGACAGACAGACAGACAGACAGACAGACAGACAGACAGACAGACAGACAGACAGACAGACAGACAGACAGACAGACAGACAGACAGACAGACAGACAGACAGACAGACAGACAGACAGACAGACAGACAGACAGACAGACAGACAGACAGACAGACAGACAGACAGACAGACAGACAGACAGACAGACAGACAGACAGACAGACAGACAGACAGACAGACAGACAGACAGACAGACAGACAGACAGACAGACAGACAGACAGACAGACAGACAGACAGACAGACAGACAGACAGACAGACAGACAGACAGACAGACAGACAGACAGACAGACAGACAGACAGACAGACAGACAGACAGACAGACAGACAGACAGACAGACAGACAGACAGACAGACAGACAGACAGACAGACAGACAGACAGACAGACAGACAGACAGACAGACAGACAGACAGACAGACAGACAGACAGACAGACAGACAGACAGACAGACAGACAGACAGACAGACAGACAGACAGACAGACAGACAGACAGACAGACAGACAGACAGACAGACAGACAGACAGACAGACAGACAGACAGACAGACAGACAGACAGACAGACAGACAGACAGACAGACAGACAGACAGACAGACAGACAGACAGACAGACAGACAGACAGACAGACAGACAGACAGACAGACAGACAGACAGACAGACAGACAGACAGACAGACAGACAGACAGACAGACAGACAGACAGACAGACAGACAGACAGACACAGACAGACAGACAGACAGACAGACAGACAGACAGACAGACAGACAGACAGACAGACAGACAGACAGACAGACAGACAGACAGACAGACAGACAGACAGACAGACAGACAGACAGACAGACAGACAGACAGACAGACAGACAGACAGACAGACAGACAGACAGACAGACAGACAGACAGACAGACAGACAGACAGACAGACAGACAGACAGACAGACAGACAGACAGACAGACAGACAGACAGACAGACAGACAGACAGACAGAGACAGACAGACAGACAGACAGACAGACAGACAGACAGACAGACAGACAGACAGACAGACAGACAGACAGACAGACAGACAGACAGACAGACAGACAGACAGACAGACAGACAGACAGACAGACAGACAGACAGACAGACAGACAGACAGACAGACAGACAGACAGACAGACAGACAGACAGACAGACAGACAGACAGACAGACAGACAGACAGACAGACAGACAGACAGACAGACAGACAGACAGACAGACAGACAGACAGACAGACAGACAGACAGACAGACAGACAGACAGACAGACAGACAGACAGACAGACAGACAGACAGACAGACAGACAGACAGACAGACAGACAGACAGACAGACAGACAGACAGACAGACAGACAGACAGACAGACAGACAGACAGACAGACAGACAGACAGACAGACAGACAGACAGACAGACAGACAGACAGACAGACAGACAGACAGACAGACAGACAGACAGACAGACAGACAGACAGACAGACAGACAGACAGACAGACAGACAGACAGACAGACAGACAGACAGACAGACAGACAGACAGACAGACAGACAGACAGACAGACAGACAGACAGACAGACAGACAGACAGACAGACAGACAGACAGACAGACAGACAGACAGACAGACAGACAGACAGACAGACAGACAGACAGACAGACAGACAGACAGACAGACAGACAGACAGACAGACAGACAGACAGACAGACAGACAGACAGACAGACAGACAGACAGACAGACAGACAGACAGACAGACAGACAGACAGACAGACAGACAGACAGACAGACAGACAGACAGACAGACAGACAGACAGACAGACAGACAGACAGACAGACAGACAGACAGACAGACAGACAGACAGACAGACAGACAGACAGACAGACAGACAGACAGACAGACAGACAGACAGACAGACAGACAGACAGACAGACAGACAGACAGACAGACAGACAGACAGACAGACAGACAGACAGACAGACAGACAGACAGACAGACAGACAGACAGACAGACAGACAGACAGACAGACAGACAGACAGACAGACAGACAGACAGACAGACAGACAGACAGACAGACAGACAGACAGACAGACAGACAGACAGACAGACAGACAGACAGACAGACAGACAGACAGACAGACAGACAGACAGACAGACAGACAGACAGACAGACAGACAGACAGACAGACAGACAGACAGACAGACAGACAGACAGACAGACAGACAGACAGACAGACAGACAGACAGACAGACA
>CAUPSG010000438.1:0-66588 GCA_963513935.1 Aphrophora alni
GACACAGACGCGCGTGAAATTATAAGAGTCCTTGGTTTTACCTACGTACCCCCCCCCCCAAGAACTGTTTAAAAATGCCGCCATTTTGACATTTTCAGTTCGATTTATTGTATTTACAATAATATTCTATTGAAAATCACTTTTCCGAGACCAGGCAAAGTTTAAATTTAAGAACGGAATAATTTTTTTCCAATTATTTCGAACAGTGAAGGGGAAGAAACTACGATACTCTAGTAAACTAAAAAAAAAGGTCCTTCGTCCTGCCATGTCGATTGTTAAGTGTTACATAAATCAATCTCAAGGTCATTATTCTTCTTTATACTGTTTCCTTTTCTGTTAAGTCATAAAATGTGTTAAAGTTTCGTTGGATATGGTAATTTATGATAAATCTTTGAAGGACAACACAAGGCTGTCGTGATCTGTTTTTAGACTTATAAGGATAGTTTGATAGTTTACAAATTGGTCTTCTATACTTTTACGAGTTGTTTATTACAGCTGTTGAGATTGTAACATTTTAGGAGGTCATTTTAGTGAGGACCTAGCTGGATACATCTTTTTCATGTAGTCTTTGTGAAGATCACTCTTTTTATCATTGTCTCTCTTGACCAACTCTTGTTCTTCCGATCTTGACGCTGTTTCAGTATGTCAGAACTATACTATTATAAAACTGGGAATGCGGCTGAACGAAGGGTTGTGTCCTATTAGCGGTCCAGGGTGAAATCGTCCAGTTTGCGGTCACGCCAAAAATATCTTGGTCTACCCTAATTATATTTTTCCGATTTGCGGTCATACATATAACCTAACCTAACCTAACCTATATAACTAGACATGATTTGTGATTAGAGTCAAATCATTCTGTTATGTAATTAGTGGCTAGGTATGCAAAGGATGGGAAGAAATTAACAACATCTCAAGGGTGTCCTCCTGATTGCGAACAGTCCTGATTGCGAACATTCCAGACTGCGAACATGTTTGGGTTTACGAGGGGGAAGGGGGTCGTCTGGGGGGTGGGGAGGATTCTTGATTGCGAACAGTCCTGATTGCGAACATTCCAGACTGCGAACATGTTTGGGTTTACGAGGGGGAGGGCGTCGTCTGGGGGGTGGGGAGGATTCCTGATTGCGAACACATTTTGAGAGGTCGGGGTTTTCAAC
This sequence comes from Aphrophora alni, assembly GCA_963513935.1. Lineage (NCBI taxonomy): Eukaryota > Metazoa > Arthropoda > Insecta > Hemiptera > Aphrophoridae > Aphrophora > Aphrophora alni. Next base: position 1,155 of record CAUPSG010000438.1, read on the forward strand.
CCATTCGTAGAATCCCAGGCCGGTATTATATATTAACAGAATGATTTGGCCAGAATCACAAATCAATTCTGGTTACATTTGTTAAACGTTGTTATTCCCGCGCGAAGGAGCTGGTAAGCGGGAAACGAGCCGTGACGTCACAAATTTTGGAGTTTAAACTCCAGTTATAAGGAAATTAGATGAGTTTTGGAAGATAGAAGAATTATAGGAAATCGACCGAGTTTTTGGCAACATAGACAGGTTTTGCAAGTCAAAGATATGTATATTTTTGTATATTTATGTATATAGAAGTATACTTTTTGTATATTTTCGAGTTTAAATTCCATAAAATGAAATTTTGGACTATAGAAAAATCATAGTATTTCCAGTATTGAAATATTTGCAGAGACCTGTCAAACTCTTGTCAGGTAGCAGTAATCCCTAGTGTCCGCAATTGACTCAACCATTTTTACAGATTCCAAATATGTGTTCGCAGTCTGGACGACTCATGTTCAGGTAGTCCTCGGCATTTTTGAGGTGTTCGCAGTCTGGACGATTTTACCCTTGTTCGCAATCTGGACTGTTCGCAATTAAGACTCAACCATCTCAAGACGTGACCGCAAACTGGAAACCCTTCCACTCCCAGGACCTTGATCGTCCTCTCATAAAACTACACTTGACCGCAAATTGGACTGACTGCAAACAGGACTGACCGCAAATAGGAAGACACCGAACGAAAGGTCGCTTCACTCACACAAGCGCAGAGAATTAGGGTGTCCGGTGACCTACCCCCAAGCCACCCCGTATGAGTTTATTTTAATTGATATTTGAAAATAAAATCTATAATATATTTTTATTCTACAGATAATTACAAGAAAAATGAGACCAAACAACGTATAATTTACTGAATTATAGCCAAATATCATCAATGTTTTTATTTAGAATATTTAAATAGTACTAAATGTTTATTTAACGCATTTAAATAAAAATACCTTATCACAATGTTTAAAAAAAGAAATATTTGTTTTTGCAATAAAAATATTTTTTGTTACATTATCAATATTAGTAAGGATTGTTTTTGTTGTTTTCAACATTATTCTCTGTATTACTGTTGCTTGGATGAGTAAATGTTAAATTTACAACAAAAATAAATTGTCTAAACGCCAATATTACAGTTTTAAAACATATTTATGCATACACAGCTTATCACAATGTAAATAATAAAGTAGAAACTATGTTTTATACTAACTATTATTATTATATTGTACTCCTTTGTTTCTTTAAAGTCGAAAAATACATATTTTTCGATAAAGATATACGATAGTGTTGTTTATTCACACTTATTAGTCATTCATTTTGTAGCAAAACATTGTTGATTTTGGACTCTATTAAAGTAAATTATACATTGATTTGATCTCTTTTTTCTTGTAATTATGTGTAGAATAAAAATATATTACAGATTTGATTTTAAAATATCAAATTAAATAAACGAAAGTTCGATCAAGTGAAGCACAGTAGGTAACTCATGCGGGTGGCCCACGGCGGTCCTAATACTCTGCGCGCCTGTGTGTGATGGCGCGTGCGTTAGAGTGAAGCGACCCTTCGATCAGCCGCATTTACAGTTTGATAATAATATAATACATTTAAATTGTCTTCTTCATCTCTTATAAACTGATGATGACCGAGAGATTTCCACCTTTAAAACAACCATTAGCGCGTATAAATGGACAGGTTTCATCTGAGCTGTGAGCTGCGCGTGCGCTGAGGAGATGTACAAGTTTGTAGTTCGAGGACGCGTGGGGACAGAGGCATTGTAGGGGAAACCGTCAGCTCCGGGCTCCGGCTACTGTTCACCATCCAGCGGTCTTGCAGACATCGTTGTTAGTACCAACACCCGACACAGACTGAGGCGACCGCTTCCCCCACCACCTTACTGACGCCTAGACCCACTGCGCACCCAAACTCCACAGCTCAGATGAAACCTGTGCAGTTTTACTCTATGAATATTGTTGGTCAAGTGACACGCTACAAAATAAACTGTATACATAATCACTAGATTGCTAATATGAATTCCATGATATTTGCTAATTATAATTGTGTTTAAAATGATCCCCCCCCACAAATACCGGTTTTTGTCGAAGGCAAGGTTAACTATTGTCTTGCATTAAAATAATTGCATACCAACATGCGCCAACCTCGATGGTTATTTTGAAAATTGTATTTACATTTTGATTGCTTTGTTCAGTTCTCGTAATTGGATAAATACAGATCTACAATTCTTCTAATACAATGTGCAAAACAAAAACAAGACCGCAAGTTTATGTAGAATAGCGTTAAATGACGTTGCATTCTATTGTTCGTAATTTAAACAATTGTAGACGCCCAACATAGTAATTACCCAGCCCTTGTGTATGTCAATCATTAGCAAGTTTGTATGTTAATGTGTACAATGCAAGTCTAATGGTGGGTTACATTTCAAATTGGAAATTACGCCAATTACGATGGACCCGCGTAAAATATCCAATCGTACTCGTTGGAAGATGCTAAATAGTCAAATAACGTTCAGATTTAGTTTTACCAAATGGTGGTACATTTCAAAGTGGCCGAAGATTTTTGATACTTTTCCAGTATACAAGTTCATCATTTTCGTCATGCCTTCCGTAGACCAAGCACGATAGCGGTCACAAAAATTAAGATAAGAAAATGTAATTTAAAATAGGGTGCTTACAGGCTTATTGAAACTGTGTGAAAAGTTACAAAAATACTTTAAAATGTAACTCTCACAATCTTTCGAGTTAAAACTACAGGTATTGAAAAACTTGGGATATCAATGGCTGTTTTCCAATATGGCGGCTAGCTCTAAATTTCCTTATGGTGAAAATTACCTCATTATTTTAAGACTTTTTTATTCTTGGCTTTTTTCGATGTCTTTAACCGTTTAGGAGCTACAAGCGCTCAAAATACGAGGTTCGAGGTGTTTTCAGAGGCCCATTTTTCGTATCTAAAACAGTTGAACCGAATTTAAATTTGAAACGTGGATAGACTGTAATGTATAAAAAATATTAAAAATTTGTAAAGAAACCGTTCTTTTTTTTTTTACATATGTGGCAAGACTGAAAAATGGCAACATTTTTGAGAAATTAATAATTATTTTTCTGTATAAAAATAATGTTGGAAATACACTTTATACATATCAGATAGTTAATTGATACTATCTATTCCATAAAACAACGGTTATGTAAAATAATGTTAATATTTTTGGAAGAAGCTATTTTACACGACTTTTATTGAATTTTTCTGAAAATTCTCTAGAACACCTACTGGCTTACAGCAGTTTGGATATATTAGACCTTGTGAATAAGATATTACAGCAGAAATAAATGTATTAACAGTGTTTAATAATACATTTTGTCCTTAATTCACAAAGTGTAATACATTTAGTAATAATAAATACTTGGGTGTAGGCCAGCGGATGTTCTAGACTCTAGACAATTAACAGATAATTATTATTATGTTTTCTATCTATAACTCTGTTATTCCTCAGCCTACAGAACAAATAAAAATAACAGTAGTGTTATTACACCTTTACCCTCGATCCAGTATAAAATTCACCTGAACCTGTCTTTGAAAAACAAGAAAAATCGTCTGAAAATATCTTAAATTTGCGAATTTTTAAAACATTTAAGCGCCTTTAGCTCCTAAACGGTTGGAGAAATCGAAAAATAACTAAAAGTAAAAAATTCTTTAATTAATAGGTTTTATCTAAAATCGTTTTATCTATTTGTTTATAAGAAAAATTAAAACTGACAGCCATATTAGAAAAATGGAGGCTGATATGAAAAATTTGGTAAAACCACTAGTTTTAATTAAAAAAATTCTGTGGTTACCTTTTAGAGTTGCTTTTTCACATTTGTTGTTAGTGAATAAAACAGTTGGCACACCTGCATCAATCATCCTGCATTGAAAATCAGAAAAATCAAATTGAAAATTTCAATATGGCTGCTAAATGTAACAGTTTTTTTGCTCAAAATCTATTGTGTTATTTAATTTATAAATTTAAAATACATAAACATTTTTACATTTCAATTTTGGTACCTTTCTACAACCACAAGGGAGTTCTAAAAATATAATTTCGAATTCTTACTTCCTAAGAAAATTTGATATTTGTCAAATTACGAGATACGTAAAGGGTGATCCCAACACGAGCGTAGCGAGTGGAGGCTCTGTCCCATACAGATTCGTCAATTCTAAAAACGGCACTGACACGAGCGAAGCGAGTGGAGTTTTTTTAATAGGCACACCTTGTAATTTTGTGTGCGAGGTAATATACATATTTTTAAATCTCCCAATATTACAAATTCCAGAATGATATCATTTTAATTTATGTTTAAATGGCATTAATATTATAAATATTAATCATTGCTATAACAAAGTGTTTGATTATTACGTCATTATTTTTATAATGACCTCTTTCTTTTGTTAGGTTGAAATCAGCTGATCAGAGAATTTAGTGTATGTATAATAATGAAAGTAACAGGCAACAATGAATTCTACAGCAGTCTATTTGGTTGAGATATCTTGATCGGTTTTTGAAATATGTAACATTTAAATTTTTAAAAGTTGATTTCCGAAAAAAAATTCTTTTAACGTTTTCATCATTTAATGTTTATTATTGTATTTAGATGCTTTTAAATGTAAATGATAACCGCCCAATGCATTGATATTTTGGTTTTTATTAGTTAATACATCTACAAAAATAAACTTACAAAATTGGTGTGTTCTGTGCAGCTGAGTACTAACCAATCCTGTCAACTTCCACTCAAGCCAAACCACCGTTTATTTATAGTGGGCCCTGTATGTTCGAAATGGTTTAATGTTCAAAATAAGGTTTAGTACATAAACGTGCATTTACATGCATATACTGACTAAAACATGCATTATGTTATGCAAAAAACATGTATTTTTGGATCTAGACAAGTATAATATGTATACATGAAAGTATTTTCCACATATGTGTGTGTATATAGGCCTACATGTAACGTACATGTCTCGCATGAGTAACGTATATATTACGTATTAGTTACGTAAAAGTAACGTACAAACTACGTATGAGTAACGTACAAGCTACGTATAAGTAACGTACAAATAACGTATCAGTTACGTAAAAGTAACGTACAAGTAACGTATAAGTAACGTACTAGCTACGTATAAATATCGTAAAAGTAACGTACGAGTTACGTATAAGTAACGTACAAGCTACGTATAAGTAACGTATAAATAACGTGTAAGTTACGTAAAAGTAACGTATGATTAACGTACAAGCTACGTATAAGTAACGTATAAATAACGTATAAGTTACGTAAAAGTAACGTATGATTAACGTACAAGTCACGTATAAATAACGTAAAAGTAACGTACAAGTTACGTAAAAGTAACGTATTATTAACGTACAAGCCACGTATAAATAACGTACAAGTGTCGTATAGTTACGTAAATGTAACGTATACGTCACGTATAAATAACGTATGAGTAACGTACAAGTCACGAATAAATAAAGTACATTTACGTAAAAGTAACGTATGAGTAACGTATAAATAACGTATAAGTTACGTAAAAGTAACGTATGATTAACGTACAAGCTAAGTATAAGAACCGTATAAATAACGTATAAGTTACGTAAAAGTAACGTATGATTAACGTACAAGTCACGTATAAATAACGTAAAAGTAACGTACAAGTTACGTAAAAGTAAAGTATTATTAACGTACAAGCCACGTATAACTAACGTACAAGTTACGTAAAAGTAACGTATGATTAACGTACAAGTCACGTATAAATAACGTAAAAGTAACGTACAAGTTACGTAAAAGTAACGTATGATTAACGTACAAGCTACGTATAAGTAACGTATAAGTTACGTAAAAGTAACGTATGATTAACGTACAAGTCACGTATAAATAACGTAAAAGTAACGTACAAGTTACGTAAAAGTAACGTATTATTAACGTACAAGCCACGTATAAATAACGTACAAGTTTCGTATAGTTACGTAAAAGTAACGTATACGTCACGTATAAATAACGTATGAGTAACGTACAAGTCACGAATAAATAAAGTACATTTACGTAAAAGTAACGTATAAGTTACACAAAAAAACGTATGCGTAACGTACAAGTCACGTATAAATAACGTACAAGTTACGTAAAAGTAACGTATGAGTAATGTATAAGTCACGTATAAATAACGTATAAGTTAAGCAAAAGTAATGTGTGAGTAACGTACAAGTCACGTATAAATAACGTACAAGTTACGTATAGTTACGTAAAAGTAACGTATTAGTAACGTATACGTCACGTATAAATAACGTATAAGTATCCTTGATACGTATAAGTTTGTCAATCTTTATATGTATCCTTAATAAATTTGCTCAGTCAAATTATACACGTAATTGTGTTTTGGTGTGAAAATAAACTGTTGTACAGTAACTATTTCTATATTAAAATCAGTTTTTTTTTTGTTTTTCTGAGGAAAATGTTACAGTACCAGGTTTTGTTATAAATAAAAGGAATTTTGTATCTTTCATAATATTTTGCTTTATTCTGTAATCCGCCATTAAGTTGGATTTTAAATCAAAGATAATGCGGATTTAAGTTACTAGCATGTGTCTGCATGATTAGATTCATTAACATTCTTTGTATAGCCTACCAGGAAAGATTAAAACATTGCTAAGAAAGCTACATTTATTGTAAGAAGTGTTTCCAACCATAATATACGAAATGTATTACAGTATTAGTAAAGTGGATTTAGAAAAATTACTCTAAAAAGAAGGAAGTTGTTTTTAATTATTTCCTTTTTTCTTTATAAATCGACAAGTCTCCGAAAAGTTGCTGGGTTATGTTAGGTTAGGTTAAATCTAATATACAGGATGTCCAAAAAGTATCAGAACGGGGTTGTATTTTTTTTTAACCATTCAAGATTAACAATAAAACTTAGCTCATCAATACTATACCTTAAAATCTACTTTATGAAGCAACTGTCAATTTTTCACCACCCGATGGGGTCGCCAAGCTGGGAATCAGAAGAAATTCTTTTGACAGCACAGGTCGAGTTTTACATTACATTAAAGGCCTCTGTTAGGAGAACACAGTGCCGCAAATCTGACCACAAAAGGCCCACCCTATACAAAATGGCTTAATTTTATTTCTTGGTATGAGTTACTTAAGTAAAACACCAACAAACCACACTGTGTGTGAACTTTTCAACTCCAGTGGGGACGGTCTACAAGGAGGACGGAGAATATTTTCAATTTGATGTGCTGATTTGTCTGGGCTTACATTAAATATTTTCTCAATGTAAATTTTCCTAAGTTAAATTTGGTAATTTTTTGCCCTAAAAAAAAAAATACGAAGCAACGTTAAAGTCAGAGTAGATTTTTCTTGGTGTTTATTTTCGTTTGGTGATTTATGAAAAATCGGATTGCACCAGCAGCTATGGATTTGACGAGATCTACAAGTTTGTTTCTATGAGTTAGTCGTATCCCCATCGGTTGTACCTGAGAGCTGTATTTTTTTTTGTTTACATTTTTCACAAATATTTTAATCTTTTGACACGCTTATACGGGCAGCTAGAAAGATCAAATTTGCCACGCTTGTGGGAGTTGGATGCGACAATATATCTGCCAAATTTGATGGTTCTAAATAACCTATAAAAGCGTCAAAAATTTAATAATATGTGTAAAACATTAAGGTTTGATGTACATCAGCCGTCTTCGTAAGTTTACAGACTACAGTACTTTATGTTCACACTTACGGGAGGTTTAAATACAGTTTTACTATTTAAAAAACTGTATTTTTCATTGATTTTTTAATTATTTGATTTTTCTGCTTATACGTTTTTACTAGCAAGTATTGAATATACAATAATATTTCAAGTGAAAAATATACGACCTAGACTGGGAATCGAACCCAGGACCTTTGGCTTTACGCGCCAATGCTCTACCAACAGAGCTATCCTAGTCGCTTCCCAGTACAGGGAGCAGACTTCTCACTTGACTTTACGTTTTTGCTGCAATTTTTGAGATGCCAAATTAATTACCTCGCATATGCGACATTGAAATTAATTTTTACTCATTTTTCAGCCCTTACGCATATGCGAGGTAATGAGTTTGGAATCTCAAAAATTGCAGCAAAAACGTAAAGTCAAGTGAGAAGTCTACGCTCTGTACTGGGAAGCGACTAGGATAGCTCAGTTGGTAGAGCATTGGTGCGTAAAGTCAAAGGTCCTGGGTTCGATTCCCAGTCTAGGTCGTATATTTTTCACTTGAAATATTATTGTATTTTTCAGTTTAGATCTTTCAGAAAACAACCGTAAATGAACAGTACGGTATGCACAAACTATCTCAGATAGCCCAAGGCAAAAATAAATAAAAGAGAGTCTGTCACAACACCAAAACTTTAATTAACATTTTTTTAAAATTCTGCTTTAACGATTTTCAATACAAATTTTCTAAATAGAACTCACCAAGAACCCCACTTTCATTTTCGGACCAACATTGTTGGACCTTTTTTGGGTTGTTCCTTTCAGCAAAATATGACCATGTAGCAGGTACTCTTAAGTTTTGAAAACCACCTCAGTTTATTATCAATTGGTTGCTGAATACTGTATACAGACAGGCGTAATTAAGACAAAATTGGGGGGGGGGTTAGGGTAAAAACGAGTATTTTAGCGAAAAACCCCATCACATAACTTGCTCTACACTATGACTCATCAAAATTCCACTTAAAAAAAAAAAAAAAAAAAAAAAAAAAAAAAAAAAAAAAAAAAAAAAAAACCCATAGTTCATCATACAAAAATGAAGAAAAATAATAATCTAAAGCGTCAAAGTCAGTAAGGAATCAGATTTGGCGAAGAGAGACCTGTTAGGAAAGATGAAAGAGAGAAATCTAACCCAAGACTACGTGATCCCCCCATACCCACTATATAAACCACCCGACGATTCCAAGTTAATAACAGTATCAGTTACTTTACCTTGTACTCGTCACATTTACCTCTAATCTGATACAAAGTGACAACTCACTTTCAGTAGATATCCACTCGATATCTGACTTGTCCTTCCACATCTTGCACAACTACGTTGCCATAGCGACGCTCATAGTTTCCTTCACTAAAACCAGTTTGCAACACACACTAGAATACCAAGTAAATAAACTTGTTATTATATATAGTAAACTACTAAGCAATTTATCAACCTAGTTTTGGTTAGACGTGATTTGAAAATTAAATTTAGTTGTGGGTATATGAAAAACTGTTTGACAATCGCGGAGGAGGTTAGATCCCTCCCTTTCGTCTTTGTATCAGTCCTCTATTGACCAACTCTTGTTGTTTTTCGATTCCGACGCTATTAGAGTATTCCAGGACTAGGAGTCTTTATTTTATGTTATTCTTTTCCTTTCGGAAAACCTAACCTAACCTACTGGATTCACCTGATTGCTAAATCTATTTTTTAATCGTACAAATTAAAGAGAATTTTTTTTTTTGGATTGTGCGCGAAATTTTAAGACAAATGATACCAAACAACGCCAATTTCAAGCATCGCTGTCCTTTACTAGTCTTCTAAGATGATTACACTGCTGTCGTCAAATTCATTAAACTCTTGTGTTAGACATAGTCCATACTATACTTGATTCAGTGAGTGTTGAGAGTGAAGCGCCGCCCATCCCCAGGGCTCCAGCCAATACCGGGAAAGGACATCACGTGGAATGTAACCCCAATTCACAGTCATACCCCAGTCGACAGCCAGTTCTCGAATGCTTTAGTTAGTTCGATGAGTTAGGTGTCCGATTTAAGGGGTCATTAAAACACAACAACCCCTTCGCATGCATAAGGGCCGCTTGTGAATCGGCCTGACCCTGACGTCAGTGCCTTAGTGGGCGGCGCTTCACTCTCAATACTCTCTGAATGAAGTACCGAGTCCACATTGCGTCCCAATACATTGGACTCATACATCCAAATGTGAGTAGAAGAATTGAGGACATTACTCACAGAAGAGCAAATAGTATGATACTATATATAAAGTCACGTTATTCCGCTGATGTAAGCCAGTGGATGTTCTAGACAATTATCAGAAAATTATGTTTATTGTTTTCTACCGATAACTCTGTTATTCTTCAGGCTAGAGAACAAATTAGTGTTATTACGCCTTTTACCCCAAGCTTTAGTTAAAATTTGACTTTGAAAAATTAGAAAAATCGTCTCTGGATATAATTGGAATTTTTTAAACGTATAAATGTTTGTAGCTTCTAAAATTATTCCCAGTCGACAAGTCTCAATGGAAAATCAGTTTAAAACTGTTGTGTCTTTCAAAGTTTGTCCAAACAGCCGTGCGCCATGAAGGATTAGAGCCACCCTCGCTCCCCAAAGCGCACACACACACGCGCGGCTCGGCCTACCTGTCGCTAATGGTTCTTCTATGAATCACCAACTAGCCCTTGTGCTACAAAATAAAAAAATTCTAGATTTTAACTATACTCAATTTTTACTCCAATTACTGAACTCTAAATATTATATCTCGCAAAATGAGTCCAAACACTAATTAGAGTAAAAATTAAGTATAGTTAAAATCTAGAAAAAATTTATTTTGTAGCACAAGGGCTAGTTGGTGATTCATAGAAGAACCATTAGCGGCAGGTAGGCCGAGCCGCGCGTGTGAGATTGTCTGCGGGTTGGGGAGCGAGGGTCGCCTTAATCCTTTAGGGCGCAGACGGCTGTTTGGACAAACTATAGTCTTAGCTTTGTCAAGTTCAGGTTGGCGGGTGGACCCGGGACTACCTGAGGCCACCCCAATAATCCCTCGCCGCGTCCGTCTGAGCTGTACGCTGCCTAGGCGATGAGTCACCTACTGGCTGTGTTTATACAAAGGTACACTTTCTTAACAGAATAATAATTTAACATGTTTAAAAGTATATTTGAAATCTAATAAAAACGTTAAGAAAAATGATACCAAACTCGACCTAGGTATTAGAACATTTAATACGAACTTTATTAAGAATTGTTTACATTGTGACTGCGATTTTTTATTTAGACAATTTAGAAGGCAAGTTTTAAGCTATAACAAATATTAAAAGCTTTATTTAGGGACTGTTTGTGTAAAAGTAATTGACCGTAGATTTTGTTAATACAGTAATAGTAAATCTTTTACTGAGATATAATGTGTTTAATACAAATTACAATAACAATCGGAGAAAAAGTTATATACACAACATGCTATATACAATGGAATATAATACTATATAATACAAATCCTACACAACAATAAAAAATACAATACTACACAATAGTTTATTAACTATTAAACTTACAGCGGTCTGAACTAAGTAAAGCTTTTAATATCCATTACAGCTTAAAATTTGCCTTCTAAATTGTCTAAATAAAAAGTCGCAGTCAATTTGTAAACAATTCTTAACAAAGTTCGTATAAATGTTCTAATACCTAGGTCGAGTTTGGTATCATTTTTCATAACTTTTTTATTAGATTTCAAAATATACTTTTAAACTTGTTAAATTATTATTCTGTTAAGAAAGTGTACCTTTGTATAAACACAGCCAGTAGGTGACTCATCGCCTAGGCAGCGTACAGCTCAGACGGACGCGGCGAGGGATTATAGGGGGGCCTCAGGTAGTCCCGGGCCCACTCGCCAACCTGAACTTGACAAAGTGATCATGTTGGGCCTAGTTTTAGGGTTGATTTATTTTTTTAGGTAGTTTATGTTATGTTAGGTTCAGTTAGGTTAGGTTCGTTTTAGGCTTGAGTTCATTTCTTAGGTATGTTATGTTAGGTTCGGTTAGGTTAGGTTAGTTTTAGGCTTGAGTTCTTTTCTTAGGTATGTTATGTTAGGTTCGGTTAGGTTAGGTTCGTTTTAGGCTTGAGTTCATTTCTTAGGTATGTTATGTTAGGTTCGGTTAGGTTAGGTTAGTTTTAGGCTTGAGTTCTTTTCTTAGGTAGCCTATGTTATGTTAGGTTCGGTTAGGTTAGTTTTAAGCTTGAGTTCTTTTCTTATGTTATAAATTTAGTTTTAGTTCCCAAAACAGCTACTGGGCTATGTCGGTGTTTTTATCTCTTACGTTATAAGTTTATCACTTGATAACGAGAGTTGATCTATACTCCCGAAACGTTGTGTATTACTTTTTATAAACGCAATTGATGGTAAAGTTCGATTAGTAGTTAAAAAGTGATCTAATCTAACACACGATAACTTTTGTACAAAGAGTCCTATTGAAATGTAATTTCTTTTGGAACACCCTTACACAAAATCAATAATTCACAGCTACCACAATAACCACATCTGGTAGGCCTTGAATTTGTTAAGTGCGTGTGTGTAAGGTTAGTTTGCAATTAAAATCTATAAAAAACACAACAAATTTGCATCTCACTTATCCACGTATGAAATAATTTTTTTTAAATCCTCCTACTCGTCAACTGGGTGAGAAATAAAATAATTGCACAAAGTTTTTCATCCCCAAAACTAAATATAAAACAACGGAATCTATTTGATAGTTGTCAGGCGAAAAGTGAAAATGAGCGTGTGCTAAAACCACACGAATTAGCGTCCGCAAGGATATAGTGACAGTTATTTTTATAAGCGCCAATTTAAAGTGTGATATTATTCACTTGGTTTTATCATTGTGTGGTTAAATTAAGTTGTATTCGTCACACAAAAATTATAATATATGATTTCGTATTGCAATTTAATTTCAAATCCAAATTACGTATACGTATCAAATTATGTATTACAGTAATCGAATAATTTTTGTACGTCACGCCGAGTTCAAGTTGGTGGGGAGGGGGAGGATATCTTAAACATTAAATTTGATCTAGTATCAAGGTATTAATTTTATCGTCAAATAAACATATTCGTAATTAGAATTACTTCTTGTTTTATTTGATACTCCACACGTAATATTTCTAAATAAAAAAATTTTCAACACGATAGTCTTCTCCTTTATCCCCAAGGTCATTTTTTGTTACTACTATATTTTTCCTACATGTGGGATAATACAAAGGATATAAATGCAAAGTTTGAAATGTACAGGATTTATCTTCTTGTCTGTGTAGACTGGTTACAATCTAGAGACAGATAGGATGGACAGACATGTGTGTGATATTATAAGTGTCCTTGATGTTATCTAAGAATTCTAAAAGAAGAAGATACGTAATGTGGCAACCTGGAACGCGTCGAACGTAAATCGTATTTGATTAAAACTGAGTCCTTATTATTATTTACCCCCCCCCCCCAAATAAAAAAAAAAGAAAAAGAATTTTGAAATAGTCCCTTACTACTCTTATAGTGTCAGGGTTGGAAGAGAATAAAAATTATTCAAGAGAGATTTGATATGAAAAATGATAGAGTAATCTTAACGAACATAAAGTAAAGATATTAAGGGGGGGGCTAGTTTTGTTGTTTTTAGAAACCCCGAAATGGACCTTTCCACGAAAAACTCACCAATTTTTTTCATTCATCAAGTTACCGTCTCTATATTAAATATAGAACATAATTCACGTGTTTCATGGCCTTGGATTAGACTTGGTAAAGCATGGGTCCCAACACACAACCTTGTGGAATACCAAGGTCATCCATACTGTCGCGTGGAGAAGGCAAACGTATAATTAAAGACAAAATGGCGATTATACAATACGGCGAAGATGCAGCAGATGAACTAAGCAATTTTACACCAATTACTAAAGATATATTAAATGGTATTATTAGAAAGGGGCGTGCGATGCAAGACAACCCAAGGCTGACATCAATTCCCACGTCCCATGTATGTTAAGTATTACTTCGTCACGCATGCGTAGACTCTCTCTCTCTCTCTCTCTCTCTCTCTCTCTCTCTCTCTCTCTCTCTCTCTCTCTCTCTCTCTCTCTCTCTCTCTCTCTCTCTTTCTCTAACATAAAAAGCCAACATTGAAAAATCGGCTTCGTAGTCGACCGATTGGTACTTCGTTTATAAATTCGTGCGTTTTAAGCAATTATATCCAATCATGTGGACCAATTATTATATATAATCTGTATACTGTAACTTGGCGTCTGAACCCTTGGCTACCTGCGAGCGGCCCGAACCGCCCCCCGTCGCTCCCTTCCTCACCCAGCTGTTTCAGTGATGAGTCACCTACTAGCGTTAACACCGCACTGTTTAACTTTTTTATGGGAGACACAATTTAAAATTTTTTTTTCATCATAGTTAAAATGTTTAGGAAAATATAAGCAAATTGATACCAAACACGACACTGCCAGTAGAAAGCTCTTTACACAGCTACTATTTTCATAATCACATACTTATTATTTACATGTTGACGTACTATTTACATACATTTGTGTCGTGTTTGGTATCAATTTGCTTATATTTTCCTAAACATTTTAACCATGCTGAAAAAAATTAAAAATTGTGTCTCCCATAAAAAAAGTTAAACAGTGCAGTGTTAACGCTAGTAGGTGACTCATCACGGAAACAGCTGGGTGAGGAGGGGTGCGAGGGGTGGACGGTCCGGGTTCAGACGCCAAGTTACAGTATACAGATAATAATTCAGGTGTAAATTCCTTTACAATTTGGCTAAGTATAAGGTGGTTAGATTCCATCAACTCCAACGTGTCGCAATGTCAAAAAGTAGTAGACCGTAATATAAACAATTACGACGTTGATTGAAATTACTCATTAAAATAAAGTCGTATCGATGCAACAACGTAGGGGCGTCGAGACGTCACCTTGACTGTCGTCCTTTGTTTTGACAATTTTTCGTGTCCACTGTTGATTCGATACAAACTTGTTTTTCTGTCTCACACTGAACTAACCTTAAAACCGTCTTATAGATTAACGTTTTGACTACAGTTTCCTCAATATAATCACCCTTAATATAGGAATGTTCCCTTGTTTTGTGTGTTTAATCTAACCAGATCCGTCTATATCTCGTCTAATCATTTTAATCCGGTCATTTCCTAATAATAAAAAAACCTATTGGTTATATAACCTTTTTAATCCTTAATAATGGCGGATCATAGATTAAACATTAATCACAGATGTCAACTCTATCACTTGTGTTTCTACGAAAAGTAGATAATGAAGAGAGAAATCATTTGTGTAAGCAACGCATGATGAAAACCGGGCAGTTGGCAAGGATAATTAATTGAGATGGGTTTGTGATGTGTTATTGAATTAAAGAACCTAATTTAAAGAATACAATTGTGTGTGGGAAAAGTACTGATTTAAGATGATATACAGAGTGTCACACAATTCATGGACTACGTATAGTCGAGTAAGACGTAAAACACTTTTGATATGGGGGTTGTAATTGTTATTGCTTAAGCTTGTTCAAATTGTGTAGTTTTGAAACAAAATTGTCTGTATTTGGAAATAGACATAATTTGGTGTGAACAATATAAGTAGGCTACAGGGTAAGTTTGGTAATAGCAAAAAATTTCGAATGCCGTTTTTTTGCTGATCTTCCATGGCCTCAAGTAACTAAAAAATTTTTTTAACATCCCGTCTCGTCGTCGCACAAAAAATAAAATTTGAAAATGCAATTTGGTAACATATATACAGGGTTATCATAAAAGAATGGTGGGGTTTTTAACATGATTTAAATGAAAACAGAATTACTTACAGCTGATGTTGTTTATTTATCTAAATCATCGTCTGAAACAGTTTTTTTTACATAACTAATAAATTTCGATGTGTGCGCCATTAGTCGCTCGGTAAATGTCCGATCGATAATCAAGTTCTGCCCAAACGTTATTTAACATGTCTTTGTTAACCTTTGTCATTGCTTCATTAATCCTGTTCCTTAAGTGATTTAGGTCACGATCAACAATGTTTTTCATCTACCCCCCACAAGAAGATTCGCCTGATACACTTGGCCTGCCAGATGATTTCTACTTTTGAACTTGATCCACTTTCTTCGTATTCTTTCAACCAACGTCGAATGTTATTTTCACGTAGTGGATCTTTTCTGTATTCGCGTCGAAATGCACGTTGCACTGAAATTACAGACTTGAATTCAGCCAGCAACAAAACACACTTTGCTTTTTCTGTATTAGAGAACGTAATAACGCACTCCACAAAGAACACTCCAGAAAACACAAAACACACTACTACGACAATGCAAGAACTAATTTTGAGGTTACAACAGCTGTTAAACAAACTTTTAGATTATAGGCTATCAGCGATACCAATACAACACCACAAAATGTCTCTATTGTCTTCGTGTGAATTAATAAAACCCCACCATTCTTTTATGATAACCCTGTAGGCTATAGTGTGCTTGTACTGTACTTAAAGAACCCTATTGAAATATTATGTTGAAGGTCTAGAGTCTAGAGCAACCGGATATGCTTGAATAACTATTTGTTATCTGCGTCTTACCGCCAGCAATACTTGAACTTTTCTTTTTTACAGTTTATAGCCTATGTTCATATAACTAATTTCACTACACGTGTTTCGGAAATCATTCACGTGAATGAACATATAAACGGAAAAAGAAAAATTCAAGGATTGCTGGAGGTAAGTCACAGATAACAAATAGCTATTGAAATCGACATAGGTTGAATTAGAAAATCCTAAAGGCGGTAAATTTAAACAGTAAATAACATACTAAATTATATAAATACAGATAAAAATAGCGTGAGGAAACAGACTTTCATAGGTCGGATTGAACCAACGATTCCCTCTTATGAAGACAAAGCCTGGTATCCAGTTAGCCGTACACCTCCCTTTCTCGTATTATCGCCTTCGCCACTGCCAGATGGCTGCGACGTCCAACTCGTCTTCAGGAGTGTTGTGACGGATTAGCCGGAGCACATCCCTGCTTGAGACCTAATGAAGATACGGTTGATTCTTATGACGTTCATTTGACAAACTTTCCAACGTTTGGTCAAATAGAGGACAACCAACGAGCACCTGCAGAGCTTCAGATGAGTCGGTCCGATAGGTTCTTACCACCAAGAGGATATAAAAGTGCTGACAAACGTTCAACACCCCACACGCAGGGGCTTGAGGTCTTTTTCAACCAGACAGCACTGTAGATAACGATCGCTAGGATACTACTCTGTAAATTTCTTTCAAGATAAACCTCTTCAACCCCTAGTACGTTCTGCAGATTGATGGAGATTGGCTACTAACTTTTAAAATCGCGAATTCAATAACCTGAAGGATAAAAGTTCTCCAGGAGTTCAAATTGACCTCTAGGTACTTGAGAAGGTGCCTATATCCGGACCATGGAGTTTCTGCCATCAACGAGTTCCTCTTTCAGCAGCATTCCGACTGTTTTGGTTGTGTTTCTTAAACTGCGATATCTGGAGATCAATAGATCTCTATGCAAAACTTTCCAGAACCAGTCTACTGCCACCAGATGCAACAATGATTATATCATCTACATAGACAATATATTATATCTCCGTTCTACCGAGTTAGTCTAACACCATGTTCCACATTGCAGGTACAGCCCTGGGGACAACTCTTAGTGGCCTTCCACTCTAGGCGACATTGGGCAGAACAGACGAACTCAAACGACGGAGTATATTGGGACACCATAAAGTGAACGTTCCCTGGAGGTCGACAAAGATATTGAAAACGTACCTGTCATTTATGTTGGCGTACTCCACGAGTTTCACCATAGCCGATCTCTCTCACACGAATCCTTGGCGAAGCTAAAGTAAAGTTATTGTTAAATATATAATTTCGAAAGCACATCTTCCAGGGAAATGTGATATTCGTATCGTTAAGAGATCCGGTAGGGTAGAGTTATCGACACGAGCGTAGCGAATAAAGGATCCGTTACGTGTGTACAGTTTCGAGGTCCGCAAAATTGACACGAGCAAAGCGAGTGGAGACGTTGTATATATACACATCTAGGACGTTCGTTAGGACCTAACTGTTGTCAAGAAAGTAATGATATTCACAATTACAAGGAAAACCCTCCTCAATCTACCAATAAAATCTAACATTTCCTACAAGGCCCAAGCGACCAAGCTTTCGCCATTACATTTAAAGGATTTGTTTGTATTACATTGTTTGACATTTTTTCTTATGTATTGCAGTGGTGTATTGAGGTTTATTCAAAGCAATTTAGGGTTTGTATTTGCCGCAGTTCAGGTGTTGTTAGACGCGAAGCAAAATCAGCAAACATTTTGCTCCAGGTAAAGAAAATCGGAGATCCGAATCGGGTTCCTTAGTAATCCCGGGGGACTCTCGGTGGATCTATACCTTTTTTTAAGTAGTACTGGGTTAGATCCTTCTCTTTCATCTTTCCTATAAATTATCTTTTGATCGACTATTGTTGTTTTCCCATTCTGACGCTATTCTCAAGCGCTAGTGGTCTTTATTTTGTTATTTTTTTTATATAAGGGGATGTTGACTGAAAGATTTGTTTTACGTTTAAACAGCACGACATTTTTATTTTTGATGTTCTAATGTTATCAAGGAGTCCCGGTATCGTGCAACGCAATGTATATTGTATATTTGTAGGACTCAGGTATGCATTTTAAAAAAGTACTTTTGCAACACACTCAACATTTAATTTTGTTCCCACCTATTTCTTTAATTTACTTTAGCTTCAAATACCCATTAAAAGATTGTTCAAAGTAATTATCCATTTAGCGTCGTATGCTTTTAGCACATTTCTCATACAATAGAATTATTTACTGCTATCTCTATTATTTTTTACCAGTTGAGTAAAATTGTATTTTAAAGTGCTCGATCTGGGTAATAAATTTGATTGGGGGGGGGATTAAGACAGAAAGTGAAGGTTAGGTTAGGTTAGGTGAAGGTTAGGTTAGGTTAGGGCGTATTTAAAGTGCTCCATCTGGGAATATAAAATTGATTGGGTGGATTAAGACAGAAGGTTATGGTTAGGTTAGATTAGGTTGGGTTAGATTAGGTTAGGTTAGGTTAAGTTAGGTTACTAAGTGCACAAACCCTTCTACTTCCTCAATTTTCTTGTTGTTTAAACGTGCACAACCTCTAAGAAATCATCTCCTTATAAAAAAACGAAGACAAGAAGTTAAAATAAAGACCTCTACCCCTCAAATACTCTAATAGCGTCAGTATCGGGAGAGAACAAGAGTTGGTCAAGAGTGACTAGATAGGAAATTAAAGAGAGGGATCTATTGCAAGACTATGTGAAATAAGGTGTGGATACAGCTGATTTCCAAATCCTTACTCACTATATTGAGCCCCTCAAATCAAATAGAAGTACACTTTTATGAGATCCACTGTTCTAACCTAACCTAACCTTCACCTTTACAAACATTATCAGAGAACTTGGTACTAATAAGACATCCTGTGTTAGTATCAACAGCTACGAATATTTATTGTCATAAAGCTTTACTTTTTCCACGCGCATAAAGTCCGATTAAAAATTCCATCAAGCAGCTCTATGATAAATTCCAGATGTTCATGAATAGATGAAGAATACTTAAAATAAGATGGTTGGACACAATCGGGAATGAAAAACAATGGAGAAAAGCGAAATAAGAATCTACAGAGGTCTAAATTATGAGAAGGGTGTGGAGAAACATTCACTCTTTCAAATACCAGAGTCCTGGTAGCCTACTATTAAAACACTCTGCATTAGTGCCCACAGCTTTGCACATTGATTGGAATTAAATTACATTTTCCCTGAACCTAACCTAACCTGAACTAATATAACCTAACCTAACCTTCACTCTATCAAATGTTACCAAGGAGTATGTTAAGACACACTGTATTAGTACTAGCAGGTGTGCAGACTGAATGTCTTAAAACTATAGTTTCTTCCTAACCTAACCTAACCTAACCTATCCTAACCTTCACCCTTTAAAATGTTACCACAGCGGCCTACCAAGATGCTCTTTATTATTACAGACAGCTATGTAGATTGATTTATTGTCATACAACTATTTCCCCCCCCCCCCCGAACCTAACCTAACCTACCCTTACTAACCTAACCTTCCATTTTTAAATGTTATCAAGGAGTGTTGGTACTATTAAGACATCCTGTATTTGTACCAGCAGCTATGAACATTTATTGATTTACAACTAAAATTTATTCCACCACATAAAATCAGATTTAATTACTTAATTGCCTCCATAAAACATAGAACGTTCATCATGGTGCAATTATTCCAGGTAAATTATACGATTTACTGTAGAATTAATACTTAAAGTTTTATGTAATTAAAAATAATTACTAATAGTTTTTTTATTTAAATGACCTCTTTTGAAAAAAACAAAACAAAAAAAAACCGGACATTAATTCATTAATGACAATGGAATGTATCAGACGTGGTTCTGAGAGTTTTCACCGCTTGTTGTTTAAAGACAAAAACCACTCTATCATCATCGACTTTTATAAAAAGGAAGCAAAGAACATATAATAAAGACCCTTAGCACTTGAATATATCAATGGTTTTAGGATTCGGAAAAGAACAAGAGTTGGTCAAGATATAGATAATTGCTTTACTTATTTTTGGTTCGAGATTAGGCCTTTGTGTATTTTAATTATTGTTTACCATCGGTTTTTATTAAATTCTACAATGATAATTATTTTTAGAAAAATGTGTGTATTATTTAAATAACACAATTCTAGATCGGTAAACATCATCAGTAAGGTGCAGTGGAACCTCTCTTGTGCTCTTTGCACTAAAGTTGAAAGTATAAAATAAACTTCCCAGGTAAGCCGGTATTCATGTAGAACCGAATGTAACATCATCAAAGTATGAGAAAGACGATAGAAAGGGATCTAACCCAGTAAAAACGTGTAGATTCAGCTAGAGACCCTCGGAATTGTCAAACCCCGAAGGGCTTCTATAAAGAGTAATCAACACTCCTTGGAAGATTTCATACATTAAATAGTTCTTGTAAGCAAGGGTGTCACGACACACAATATTCATAGACTTTAATACCACAGGTACTGTACACTTGAGCAAAGACCATTCAAAGATTATTAGTTTTTAATAATTTTCCTCTACCAAAAGAAACCTGGAAAGCCATCAACTTAATTTCAAGGATGCATGAACATTGATAATCATATGTTAAACAGCTGTTTAAAATTTAATTAGATAATTACAAAACAAACAATAATGTCACCTGTCTATAAAAATGAATGACATTAAGAGACAATGCTAGATGCTACAAATCATAATCAACGTCAAGTCGAGATCTGTTTATACGTTTCGAGAAACATGCTGCATTATGTGCAAATATTAACACTTCTAAGAAATAATGTAATACCTGGACCTTGGGGGCAGGGGTGATTCACTTACTGGACTAACTTTATTGGAAAATTATAGTTGTTGACAAAGAGGCATTTTGTTCATTTAAATTAGTTTGCAAAACAGCTGATTTCTCAACAGTTTCACTTTGCCCACTACTTTGCATACTCCGAATGGCAAACGAACAAAACGAAATTTAGGTTAAGTTTATTTGAATTGATTTATAATATACAGGAAATGTCCCGTATGTAGGTTAGATTAATTCTTACACGTAAAATAACATAAATAAACAACAAAACAACGTTTTAAAATTGAAAAAGGAAGTAATTATTCTTGAAGATGATTGACAGTGTATGTACAGGGGGAGTATTTTTCGTTTGCCGAGTTATGAAGTTGGCAATCCCGTTTCCTCAACAATACACCTAAGTTATTTCTAATATTCATAAATAACTTCAGTTTTGACGTGAGAACTTCTACTCAGTGTTGATGTGTTGTTTAGCACTACTGCTATCTTTTGTGTAGTTAGTTTTAAAATATGGACAGTTCAGAGGATGAAAACCTGTCAAATACCCCGCCTAAATTAGCGAAAAAAGCTAACAACGTTGTACTAAATCTCCTTCCTGTCAAATCAAGTAAAAAATACGACCGCCAGTATGAACTGTTTTTGTCATGGCTAAAGGAAAACAATGGTAACAAAATAACAACTATAGACAAAGTATAATGTGCAATTCGTGAGCAAAGTGTCTTTTTTAAACTCGATTAATTGCCTCGTGCGTCAACATTTTTCTCTCGTTTAAGAAAGTGCCACTTTGCTCACTAGTTGCACAAATAACTATTTACCTGCATGTTGAGAACAAAATTTCAAGAAAAATGATCCTCCAACAACCAATTCAAGCTTTCACTTGTCTTCTAGGGAGATGATTTCACTGCTGTTGTCAACTTCAATAGCTAAACTATTATATCAGTCATAGTCCAAACTGGAATCCACATTCTGTCCCATTACAGATTAATACATCCAATTGTGACTAGAAAAATTGTAAAGACATTACTCACTGAAGAGCAAATATTACGGATACTCTATATAAAGTCATAATATTATGCTGGTGTAAGCCAGTCGATGTTCTAGACAATTATCAGAAAATTATGATTTTTGTTTTCTACCGATAAGTCTGTTATTCCTCAGTCTACAGAAGAAATAAAAATAACAGTAGTGTTATTACGCCTTTTATCCCTAGCTCTAGTTTAAATTTCACCTCAATTTGACTTTGAAAAATAAGAAAAATCGTCTCAGAAAATAGCTTGAATTTTTGAAATATAAATGTTTGTAGCTCCTAAAATGGTTCTCAATGGAAAATCAGTTTAAATCGGTTGTGTCTTTAAAGGTTATATATTTGTAAAATAGTTTGTAGTTTGTAGTGTGTATAACATCGTGTTTAGTTTTTTAGGTTAGGTTAGGTGTGGTTAGGTTATATTTCCAATGGACCAGTCTCAATGGAAAATCAGTTTAAATCGGTTATGTCTTTCAAGGTTATATATTTGTAAATTAGTATGTAGTTTGTAGTGTGTATAATATCGTGTTTAGTTTTTTAGTTTAGGTTAGGTTAGGTTATATTTCCAATGGACCAGTCTCAATGGAAAATCAGTTTAAATCGGTTGTGCTATTTTTGAAATATTTAAGTGCCTGTAGCTCCTAGAGGATTAGAGATTAAAAAAAAAAAAAAAAAAAAATGGCGGACAGACAGGCAATTAGGCTTGTTTCAAATAAATGAAAACTCGTTTCTCCTCCTTAATGGAATTTATTGGTGTCACCGTTCACGAAATTTAAGGATAGTTTAACGGATACATAACTGATAACACTACAGTCTGTATGAAGTAACCTGTCTCCTGACCATTCGACTACCTGGGACAGGCCCGGGCCATTCACGTCGCCCGCAGTTGTTTACCTAATTAGTCGCCTATAAGCTTCCCCACTAGCTTAAGTAACTTTTTTACCTAAATCATAATTTCCGAAATGTTATCAAATATTTGAAAAGTACATAAAAAAAATAAGATCAACGATACTAAACAAGGGCAAATTTGATAAAAACTAACAATATAGAGGTAATAAGAAATATAGAAGTAGTCTGTTTAAATCTTGTAATAATAAAGTTGGTTTTATGTAACAATATGACAATGAAATTACAAATTTGCCCTTGTTTAGTATCGTTGATCTTATTTTTTTATGTACTTTTCAAATATTTGATAACATTTCGGAAATTATGATTTAGGTAAAAAAGTTACTTAAGCTAGTGGGGAAGCTTATAGGCGACTAATTAGGTAAACAACTGCGGGCGACGTGAATGGCCCGGGCCTGTCCCAGGTAGTCGAAGGGTCAGGAGACAGGTTACTTCATACAGACTGTACGTTTTAGACTGTTTCCCATTGTTATTAGCTTAACTGATCTAGGTATGAACTTCAAGTAAAAATTCATACTGAAATTATTAGAGTGAAAACAAGTTTTAAATAGCGATAGCAAAGTTCAAACGAATACGCGAAAAAAGCGCACAACTGGAATTTCGCGAAAAAAAGTGCACAGCCCGCCAGGTTGATGTATAACGAGGGTGAGACAAGGGTTAACCCTTGAGGAAACAAAATTTGACAGGCGAAAAAAGCGCACAACACTGAGAACCCCGCGCCTCGGTGTTGACTAGAGTAAAATTCAAGTCAGATTGAGGCGGAAACAAAGTCGACCGCTCTAATCGCCAACCCTTGGCGTCTATTGTGCGTTAAGTAGCCACCGGCCGGAGTCAGTGAATCATAACTAATGACTCCAGTAACGATATACAACTTTTCCTCCTTCATGAAATTCAGAAAAACAAATGATAACACACGTGTTACATTGCAATTAATTTCCGATTAATTTTATATCAAATTTCGAAAGAAATCAGTCATCTGTGACATTGTAATAAAAACGTTTGTATTTCAGGAAATATGTATAATTTATAATCACTAAAATAAAATAAATATAGAAAGATTTGACTTTCAGTAACAAACCAATTCTTACTGTTTACATAAAACTTACGAGTAGTGGAACTGACTTATAACCAATATTTACAGCAGTTTGTAAATTTAAATAGTATAGCCTACATGTGGAGTTAAATAAAAAAAATACCAATTTCTAAAAATACGTACCACCTGCATTGCGATTAGTCTTTGTTGAATACCTAACCTAACCTAAACAAACTTAACCTAACCTTACCTAACCTAACCATCTGCATTGCGATTAGTCTTTGTTGAATACCTAACCTAACTTAAACAAACTTAATCTAACCTTACCTGAGCCGACCAAAACTGAAGTTGCTATTTTTATTTAACTCCGCGACTTTATTTCGTTTCAGCAACTTTTATGTTGTTAAAACAAATTATTGTAAAATTTAAACATATTATAAGGCAAGATAGGAGAAAGCTTATCATAATAGAAATTGACATTTTACTTTTTGATACGCGCTGATTATGGCGCTAATTCAAGGCGCTGATTATGAATATGCCAGTTTTAATCTCTATTAACTAGGATTAAGTCGGAAGTTTAATCATTATTTATTTATGAATCAAATCTCTCCCCCGTAGTACAAACAAACATAATTATATAAATTTAATCATAATTCAGAAGCGAAGTAAATGTATAATTGTTCTTGTAATTTCATGTACATGCCGATAATATAATCGCAACAAAACAATTCTAAAATTTGTAAAAAAAATCTTAATAGCATATTAGGCGCCTTGCTATGAGTGACAGGTAGCTCGCCCAGGCATTACCTGGCGGTACGCCCCTGCGCGTGTAAGAGCGAAGAG
Source organism: Aphrophora alni (assembly GCA_963513935.1). Lineage (NCBI taxonomy): Eukaryota > Metazoa > Arthropoda > Insecta > Hemiptera > Aphrophoridae > Aphrophora > Aphrophora alni. The sequence continues at coordinate 26,202 of CAUPSG010000438.1, forward strand.
TCTATTATAGTCTGTATACCGTAACTCGGCGTCTGAACCCTTGGCTACCTGCGAGCGGCCGGAACCGTCCGCCCCGTCGCTCCCTTCCTCACCCAGCTGTTTCAGTGATGAGTCACCTACTAGCGTTAACACTGAACTATTTAACTTTTTTATGGGAGACATAATTTTTAATTTTTTTCAGCATAGGTAAAATGTTTAGGAAAATATAAGCAAATTGATACCAAACACGACACTATTCCGTTTGTAAAAGCCGCCAGTAGAAAGCTCTTTACACAGCTACTTTTTGCATAATCACATACTTATTATTTACATGTTTACGTACTATTTACATACATTTGTGTCGTGTTTGGTATCAATTTGCTTATATTTTCCTAAACTTTTTAACAATGCAAAAAAAAATTTTTAAATTGTGTCTCCCATAAATAAGTTAAACAGTGCAGGGTTAACGCTAGTAGGTGACTCATCACGGAACACCTGGGTGAGGAAGGGAGCGAGGGGGAACGGTCCGGGTCCAGACGCCATGTTACTGTATACAGATAATAATCCGATACACGCCATCCGAGACTGGCCAGACTGTACAAAGTTACCCGAGTGCGGATTTATAAAATTACTCAATATTTAAACACGTTGAAATTATTTTTTAATACTAAATTATTGAGAATGTCTTCAATGGCCTTCATTATCAAGAATACGCTCTGCGTTAACAAGGGACAAAATTAAAGCACCGTAAATAGTGGCCGGTATTGTGAGGGATGCTTTGTTTAGTGAAACACCAGGACTTCTTGGAAAACAATTGTGATTTGACAGCTTAACACAAAGACTTTTTACAACCATCTGGACATTGGGGAGTTCTTCAACCCGGCACCAACCATTATTATATTATAAAAAAACACGTCGACCCGGCACTGGTCCCTTCACCGGCCGCCATGACAGTATGTCAACCCGGCACCAGCCACCCCTCTCACCCATTCCACCTACACTACTTCCCCTCAACCCCTCCTCTCTCTTTCCGAGCTTCACTAGACGAGGGGATAGACAATAACAAAAGTGTGGCCGTTTTTTTTATTACGATTATAAATACTTTAACATTTATTATAGAAATAGGTTAGGTTAGGTTGTGGAGGGGGAACTTCGCATCGCCTACCTTTAAACTGCCTCGGTGCCGGGTTAAGTTGTGAATTTAGTAACGCCTGATTAACCTTAGCGGTGGTCAGATTTGGTGCCGGGTAGACGTGCCGCCTGACATTGAAGAAGGGTTGTTTTATGACTGTTAGATCATAAATAATTTGAATGTCTGCACTTCTCAAAGTGAAATTCCAAGAACGAAAATGTTTATAAAGGCAGGATGTTGGATTTTGAAATCGGAAAAACATTGAAGATATTTAGGAATGCAAAAATATATACAGGGTGGTCTAGACTTTAGTGTTAAACTTTTTTTGGGTGATAGAAAAAGATAAATGTACTAAATACACAATTAAAAAAATTCTTTTTCACACAACCACTTAAAGATAAATTTAATTATTTCGGTTCAAAAAAAATTTATCACAAGTCTTTCAATAACTTGCAGAGATCTACACCAAATTTCGTCAACAAAGGACGAAGTTTTTACTATTACAGAGAAAGGTTTTAGGCATTAATTTAAACTACTGTACTTTTTAGAAAGTAATAATGTAAAGCCTAAATCAACATTGTTTAACATTGGTGTAGGGTGATGTACATTAATAATTCTATTTATGTAAATTATTATCATATATTCTCTTAACTCCATAACTAATGTTAACAAATTATCCTGTTATTATACAGGGTGGTTCAGGATTTCAGGAAGAAACTTCCAGGACGTGTTCTACTAGTGATAAAAAAGAAAAATATGCATATGTAGGCCTATATTGGTGCGAAAATGCTTCGTTTTCTAATTATCCGCCATTTTGTTTTTTTACAAAATACTTAATATCTTTGGATGTAGGAAATATATTGAATTCAAATTGTGTATACATAATCGGTATAACATCTTTTACCCATGTACAAAAAACCAAAGCGTCTTTTTATCTATTTTAAAAATGGCGGCTGTTTAAACTTTTTTTAATGTCAAATATATCGAAAGCAACTAACTTTACAAAAAAAAAAATAATACAAAAACATCCTTTTCTGATGCCAAACAAAACGTTAATTTTTTTCTTTTCTGTAACTTAAAATAAAACCGAGTTATTGGCTAAAAACTAAACATTTTTTAAGTTGGTAGTTGTCCATAATATCCAAAATTGTCTGGGTCATTAGAGGCTACACTTGAGTAATATGTGATAAAAATCGTTAGAGACGTTTTTGAAAAAATAGTAATTTTGTGATTTTTCCTTGCAACAGCTATCAAATTTTGAATTAACTAAAATAGGATAAAAATTCGCGAGATGTGAGCTAAATAGGCCCAAATAGGAAATTTGATTAAAATAGTTTACCAGTTTCGGTCTTTTTTTTAAGAAAAAAAAAAACTTTCAAAATAAAAAAAATTATTGAGTTCAGATTTGGTATTTATATTTTTGTACATCACGTTTTATATGTGTACTGAAAATAAAGAATTCAATTTGTATATTTTCAAAATGGCGTACTTTTAAAATATTTTATATTAAATATCTCGAAAACCATTAACTTTACAAAAAAAAAAAAATTTTTTAATATTTTTCCTGTAGGTCGTTAATTGAGTTATTGACAAAAACAAACAAACAGGAAACATATTTTCTTCGTAGCTGTCTACAATACCCAAGATTTACTAAGAATCAATTTTTTTTTGAATTTTAATACAAATTATAAAATCCATTGCTCTAAAATGTATAAAAAAATCAAACAAGACCCTTTAACTATTTCAAAATGACACCTATTTAATTTTGTTCGTGCTAAATATCTCAAATCATGTAAAAAAAACCAAACAAAAGCAATCAAATTAACGACACTTCCAACTTCATTGCAATTATAAACGAAAAACTATCACAAAGTCCACCATGACATTGGTTAATTAAACAAAAATAACAATTTCTTACAATGCTTACAGAAAAAATTGAATAGGAGCCATTTTGAAATAATTAAGCGTCACGTTTTGAATTTTGTATACAATTCAGAGTAATGGATTTGATTATTTTTTATTAAAAGTATTAGAATTCAAAACTATTTTGGTTCTAGGCCAATCTTGGATGTTGTAGACAACTCCCAAGAAATTGTTTTGTGTTGTTTTTTTCTTACAATAACTCGGTTATCCTTTGACTCACAGGAAAAATACAAAAAACAGTTTTGTTTGTCATTAATAAAGGAAACTTTTTGTCAAGTTAATGATTTTCAAAATATGAAATATTTTCAACGACTGCAATTTTGAAAATATAGAAATAAAGTCTTCATTTTTGGAACACTTATAAAACGTAAAATTATACCAAAAATTGAACTCAATATTTTTCTATTTCTAAAGTTAGAATGTATTTTTTGTGTAAAAAAAACAAAATGGCGGATATCTGGGAAAATAAGGGTTTTTGGAGAAAAATATTCTTATTTTCTTTATCCTGACCCACATTATCATTCCCTAAAGTTTGGTAGCTTAGTTACGGGACACCCTGTGACAAAAAGAAGATGGAATGAAGCCCCCTGCCCCACGAATACAATAATAGCGTGGAAAGAGAACAATTTTTGGTCAAGATAGACCCTGATAGGGAAAAAAGAAGGAAATCGAACCCATAACCACGTGACAAAAAGTTGTAAATCCAGCTAGGCCCCAAGCACGTAGTCAGTAAAATGAGCCCCTTAGGGTCGGCGAACCAGATGGATAATACAATCAGAGAAAGTATTGTTTTCATGTAAATCTATTCATAATAGTTAATTGACTATTCTATTTGTAATTATGGAATTTTCTAAACTTTGTTCAATACATAATTAGGGAAATTTAGAAATACGTAACACTCAATATTGTGCAGTACGCTGTGTACAATTACTAAATTTAGGATTTTCCAAAAACACGAGAATTGGAAATACCAGAGCCCGGAACCATGAACTATGTACTGATCCTGACACTCAAAACAACATCTGCAAGTCTGTTCATGACATCAACAAGATTACCCGAGCGGACGAATTGTATGTCCCATTGTTACTAAAACATTGGGTTTTATAATGGTACTTACCCAGCCCAATCATACAATCTAAAAAACACGATCCTCTGAAACTAAGCCCTAGAGAAGTTTGTCCGGTGAGCGGTAGATGAAAGAATCTTGTTTAGTAAGGTGTTTAAAACAGTTGTTTTACCCTAACCTAACCTAACCTAACCTAACCTAACCTGAAACTATTTTACGGGTGTCACAGTAGCCGTTTACAATCACGTGACACTATTTTACGTGTGTCACAGTAGCCGTTTACAATCACGTGACACTATTTTACGGGTGACACAGTAGCCGTTTACAATCACGTGACACTATTTTACGGGTGTCAAAGTAGCCGTTTACAATCACGTGACACTATTATACGGGTGACACAGTAGCCGTTTACAATCACGTGACACTATTTTACGGGTGTCACAGTAGCCGTTTACAATCACGTGACACTATTTTACGGGTGACATAGTAGCCGTTTACAATCACGTGACACTATTTTACGGGTGTCAAAGTAGCCGTTTACAATCACGTGACACTATTATACGGGTGACACAGTAGCCGTTTACAATCACGTGACAGTATTTTACGGGTGTCACAGCAGCCGTTTACAATCACGTGACACTATTTTACGGGTGACATAGTAGCCGTTTACAACCACGTGACACTATTTTACGGGTGTCACGGTAGCCGTTTACAATCACGTGACACTATTTTACGGGTGTCACAGCAGCCGTTTACAATCACGTGACACTATTTTACGGGTGACATAGTAGCCGTTTACAATCACGTGACACTATTATACGGGTGACACAGTAGCCGTTTACAATCACGTGACACTATTTTACGGGTGACATAGTAGCCGTTTACAACCACGTGACACTATTTTACGGGTGTCACGGTAGCCGTTTACAATCACGTGACACTATTTTACGGGTGTCACAGCAGCCGTTTACAATCACGTGACACTATTTTACGGGTGACATAGTAGCCGTTTACAATCACGTGACACTATTATACGGGTGACACAGTAGCCGTTTACAATCACGTGACACTATTTTACGTGTGTCACGGTAGCCGTTTACAATCACGTGACACTATTTTACGGGTGTCACAGTAGCCGTTTACAATCACGTGACACTATTTTACGCGTGTCACAGCAGCCGTTTACAATCACGTGACACTATTTTACGGGTGTCACAGTAGCCGTTTACAATCATGTGACACTATTTTACGGGTGTCACAGTAGCCGTTTAAAATCACGTGACACTATTTTACGTGTGTCACAGTAGCCGTTTAAAATCACGTGACACTATTTTACGTGTGTCACAGTAGCCGTTTACAATCACGTGACACTATTTTACGTGTGTCATAGTAGCCGTTTAAAATCACGTGACACTATTTTACGGATGTCACAGTAGCCGTTTACAATCACGTGACACTATTTTACGTGTGTCACGGTAGCCGTTTACAATCACGTGACACTATTTTACGGGTGTCACAGCAGCCGTTTACAATCACGTGACACTATTTTACGCGTGTCACAGCAGCCGTTTACAATCACGTGACACAATTTTACGCGTGTCACAGTAGCCGTTTACAATCACGTGACACTATTTTACGCGTGTCACAGCAGCCGTTTACAATCACGTGACACAATTTTACGTGTGTCACAGTAGCCGTTTACAATCACGTGACACAATTTTACGCGTGTCACAGTAGCCGTTTACAATCACGTGACACTATTTTACGCGTGTCACAGCAGCCGTTTACAATCACGTGACACTATTTTACGTGTGTCACGGTAGCCGTTTACAATCACGTGACACTATTTTACGGGTGTCACAGTAGCCGTTTACAATCACGTGACACTATTTTACGCGTGTCACAGCAGCCGTTTACAATCACGTGACACTATTTTACGTGTGTCACGGTAGCCGTTTACAATCACGTGACACTATTTTACGGGTGTCACAGTAGCCGTTTACAATCACGTGACACTATTTTACGCGTGTCACAGCAGCCGTTTACAATCACGTGACACTATTTTACGGGTGTCACAGTAGCCGTTTACAATCATGTGACATTATTTTAAGGATAGCCGTTTACTTAAATCATGCTTTAAATTTGCACTGATAGGTCGATACCAATAACCACTTGCATTAGGCTACTTCTTTAAACCACTTTTATATTCCATTTAAGTTCAGAAGAGGCTAAAAGATTACTACATTACTACATCGATATTCAGATTTGTTTTTTAAAAAAATGTCTAATTCGTTTACTACAAACATTAATTTGAAAATCGAAAATTATATTTTAACGCGGAATACACTTTTTCACTGAAAAAAGTGCCAACAACACATAAAAACAGGTTATGTAAAGTCTACTAAATTATGTAGTAATTGTAGATGATGAGCTAGTGATCAGAGATAATACGTACTCGATATTACACAATAAAGTGAGTAATCGATTATCGATCAGAGTGCGGGCATGCACGGTAAACCATCTAACCTAACCTATTTGTGATGGTATAACCCTTATGTTTTAAGATAATCCTTATTTAAAGGTAATCCTTCAAATCTTTGATGTTGGGTTTAGATCAAGCTGGATCTACACCTTTTCTCATATAGCCTTGGAAATAAGATCCTTCTCTTTCATCTTTCCTATCAGGTCTATTTTAACGTACTCTTGTTCTTTTCCTGCCCTGACGTTATTAAGGGTTAAGAGTCTTTTTTTTTTTTTTTTTTTAAGGCGATGACGACAGCGAGGTTTCTCGTCTTTCAAAACAAGGAAGTTATAAAAAAGGGTTTTAAATCATAAATTTTCACATTTGACTAAAATTTCGTTGAATTGCTTACGTAAATTTCTTAATATTTCATGTTTCATTGTTCTGCATGGAGGAATTACCAATCGGTATATTTAGGAAGATGGCGAGCAACACATCTTGTTAGGGTCCTCAGACGAGACAATTTAGTAAAGTTTTACACATATCGTTAGCGGTGATTTTGAGAAAAGTGGAATTTTGATTTGTCTTATGGCAACTACCCATAATATAAATACCGCACAAAAGAAATAATAGCTGTGTGAAGAAAAAACAATCTTTTGTTTTTCAAAAAGTGTTTTCCAAAAATCATTTAACATATATTTTGTTTCAAAATGACACTCTTTTAAGGGGTTTCCAGAAAAATCATTTAAAAAAATTTTTATTTTCGAAAAGGCAGTCTTTTAGGGGGTTTTAAGTAAAATTACTAAAACTATTTTTATTTTCGAAAAACAGTCATCTAAGGGGTTTTCAGAAAAAAATCACTACATTTATTATTATTTTTAAACTTCCCTGAATTATTTTAGATTTTTGGTAACTTTAAGATCTCACCCTATCTACTTTTTGGCCTTTTTGAAACGGTTATATCTCGGAAAATGCTGCTTTTTAGTTGTAACTTTTCTATGAAAAAATGAATAGCATATATTTTTTTTTAATTTTGGCTGAATGATTTCAGCTTGGGAGGCAAACAATCTGCTTTATACAAAATAATTAATAGAAAATCTTAATAAATAAATTGCTCACAAAAATTACGTTTACTTAATCAAACTCATATTAAATGTTGAGCTTGACTTATGAGAAAAACTATACAGTATAACAAACACACAGGTTTGGTTGGTGTATCACTGAAGAGGACGACCTTGTCGTTGAAACGCATCTGATACTTAGGCGTATTTTTTTATGAGAATTGTGTTTTGTGTGTTTGTTATACTGTTGTTAATCAAACTCCTTTCAACGACAAAGTCGCCATCCTCAGTGATACATGAGCTAAGTAAACGTAACTTTTCCACGTTTAAAAAAAAAATCACATTCGTTTTCCCCCTTAAAATTAAGCCAGTTTTAAATGTTTTTTTCTTCAGATTATCCAGTAAATTATTTTCCTTCCTGAATTTAGTAGATCTTTCGTTAATTTTTTATTTATCCTTTGACTTTCTATTGACCAAATTTTTTATAAAATGCTTTTTGGGGTAGTTTTTTTTTAAATCCTTGATATGTAAACAATTTTATTATAAACAATAGTGAAGCAATTTCTCTAGTTAGATTTGTATTTCATTCACTCCTGAACATTTTTTAAAGTTTGAATATAAAAATGAACAATTTCTGTTATATAAACACCGCCGAGTAAAGCATCAAAGCACCATGACGTCACACTGTTATTGTTGGCAACAGCTGATGAAGGTCGAATCAGTAGTGGGGGGAGAGGGGGTACTATAGTGATAAAGACTACAAAGTGGTTCGGATCCAGTCAGTACATTGAACGGTCGCCAGACGGAAGTGTGCGCAGTGAAGTGGAAACTACGAGAGTGAAGTTATTTTGTTACTTGGATAAGAAACAAATTAGGGATATTTAATAGGTATTATTTTCTATTCTTTTTCCTATAAGGAAACTGGAAATGGTTTCATAATTTTGATTACGTTGTATATAGATTACAAATAAGTGGTAGACTACATTTTTTTTGCATGTAGAGAGGAGGAAACAAAGAGTGTTTAAAATAAATTTAGCCGATCTATGGATAATGTTTTAAAAATTTGATAGTAGCTTAAATACAGGGAGTTTTAATTTTTTTTTTTTTTTATTTTTTTTACAGACTATTACATTTTTGCCCTACTATGCAATTTAAATCGTAATTCTAAGTTAAGTTGCCATGTTTATAAAAAACCACTAAAGCTACAGGTTTGAATTGTTTCTTCTCGCAAATATATTAGAGTTATTGAATAAACATACAATTTAGTGGTATATACAGAGTGTTTCCAAAATTCGTGTTAAAACTTCAGAAGCTTATTTATTACATCAAAACCAATGAAAAAGTTTATATAAAAATATTTACTAAAATAGTTATTTTACTATCTAATCGCCATTTTGAGTATAACAATAAAAATCGAATCTTTTTAAGTTGAAATTTTGCGTGCTACTCAATGTAATTAAGACCCCAATTTGAGAAAAATAATCAACCGATTTCCTTTAGTCATTTTAAAATGACGGTTATTTAAAGGTTATAACGTCGAATAGATAACACAGTTAATTTTAGAAAATATTTATAAAAAACAAAAATATATTCCTTTTTTAACAAGGAGTTTTGATATACCTTACAGATAAAGAGCTTAAATAGTTTAAATAAATCGTACAAATTTGTATATAGTTATATTTAAAAAAAAAATCATAATTTTGAATTATGGACACCCTATGCTTGCAACCAGTTTTGAATTACCCTATAGATAAAGCACATAAATATCTTAAATAAATAAAACTTTATTAATATAATTTAAATAATATAATTTTAAATAATATAACATATCTTAAATAAATCGTACAAATTTGTAGATAGTTATGTTTAAGAAAATATATATTTTGTGAATTTTTGATCACCCTATGTTTGTAACCAGGGTTTTGACACACCCTGTAGATAAAGCGTGTAAAGAGCTTTTAAACGACGTTTGTTTCATTTTCCCTTCGGTAATATAATCGGAAGTTTTTAAACTTTTGGAACACCCTGTATTTGTATAAATTAATTCATGTATACTTTTGTGTACACTGTTCGTTAGATTACATCTACTGACAAAACTATAATCCCTCACGGATTGAATGACGCCATCCACAAAAGAATAAAAACAGACCCATACTTTTACAAATCAAAAACTGATCAATATATTTTTCTTGTTTAAAAACCTCTTGGTCAACATCGCCTTATAAAAAATGAAAATAATATAAAATAAAGAATTGAATATTCTGATAATGTAAATGTCTAAAGAGATTAAACGTTGGTCAAGAGAGAACAGATAGGGAAGATGAGAGAGAGAGAGAGAGAGAGAGAGAGAGAGAGAGAGAGAGAGAGAGAGAGAGAGAGGAGAGAGAGAGAGAGAGAGAGAGAGAAGAGAGAGAGAGAGAGAGAGAGAGAGAGAGAGAGAGAGAGAGAGAGAGAGAGAGAGAGAGAGAGAGAGAGAGAGAGAGAGAGAGAGAGAGAGAGAGAGAGAGAGAGAGAGAGAGAGAGAGAGAGAGAGAGAGGAGAGAGAGAGAGAGAGAGAGAGAGAGAGAGAGAGAGAGAGAGAGAGGAGAGAGAGAGAGAGAGAGAGAGAGAGAGAGAGAGAGGAGGGGAGGGGGGGGTGGGAGGGAGAGAGAGAGAGAGAGAGAGAGAGAGAGAGAGAGAGAGAGAGAGAGAGATCTAAAACAAGACTATATTACAAAAAGGTGTAGCTTTTCATCTGTAAACAAGAAGGCGGAAAGAAATTGATAATTTTATCTAAATGTAAATTATTTATTTGTAAAATAAGTGTACTCGTACAGTACTTTTGAGACATCCTGTACAATTGGAGAGCAGTTGAAACGCTAATACTGGAATTAGAATTTAATTTTTTTGGCACTAAAAAGACCCCTTGCGCTTCTCTTCTACCCTTACGGTATTTATAATTTTTATTTTCAAACTGCTTTATTCCGATCCTCTACCTTCATTGCCTTATTTTAAATCTTTTACGTTACTTCAGAAATGATGCAATTCCTTTCATTAGACCTTTTCAAATAATTTCGGTTGAAGGCATTGAACTTTTGGATGTTTTCTTTGACTCCTAGGGGTCACTGACTGACTGTAGAATCATTATTTTCTAGCTGTCAACCCTTTCAACTCTTCACAATTTATGGCCTGCCGAGCACTGATCTCTTGGGAGCCCTCTATTTCGTTACAATATATAAGATGATTAAGCAATCTGAAGTGGGAGAAATTTCGTTGGATATCACAAACAACTAAAAATATGAACAAATAAATTCAAAAACATTGCACAATCTTTGTCACTCACCCATCCCCAAAAACAAACAAATACGAAACAAAAATGTCAGTTTGGTAGTTGTCAATAGTAAAGTAAAAATAAACCATAGGCTCTATTTTTGGAAACAAAATTTAAATAAGAGCCTAAACTTGCTTTGTTTGTGTCGCAAACACAACCTCTTTGGTACTTGTGTATTATACGGTCTTTATATAATAACCTAACCTAACCTATTTAGATTCTTACTACCAATCTGATTTACATTATTTTTTATCAAAAACTCAGAGTTAGGTTAGGCCAAGTTATATATTAAAATAGACTTATGAAAATTGTTCAGTTTAAAACCAACATAAGTTAATAAATCAGCACATAAACAGCTATTAAAAACAAACAATGATTCGCGAACCAGCACATAACAGCTATTAAAAAAGAGTAGCACTGACCTCGTAGTGGTGCAGTCTAGACCGATCTTAAAAAGGATTGCAGTGGGTAGAATGAAAATCGCAGTTTGTACGGAAGATGGTTTCGAGTTTTGAACTTACCAAAAGAGGGGGGGGTTGTATAATACACAAGTAACAAATCCTTCTTTTAATGACGGCGCAAAGTTCATTTTTTTGACAATTATAGGCCTATTCCTAAACCGTAATATATCTTTACTTGTTACGGTTATTATTCTTACCATTTTTAGACTACCAATATGTTTAGTATGGGTTCTTAGAAGCCGTACAAAATTTGATGAAAATCGTTAGAGTTGATTTTGGAAAAAAAAAAACATAATTTATGAGTTATAATTTTTTTTTTTTAAATTACTCAGATATGTGCAAAATATGTGTACATATCAAATTGAAATTAAATCATATGACGTGTTTTGCCACATAAAACAGACATCATTAAAAAAAACACTTTTTTGACCTAACTATAATTTTCCCTATACAGTATTATGTATAACGTATATACGAGAAAGTAAAAATAAATAACCATAAAAAACTGCTTTAAAAGAATACCTCTAACTGTCTAACTTCACAAAATTTAAGCCACAACACACATTTCTAAGTTACTCTGAAAAAAGAACAGACTGTACATGAAGTAATCGGCTTATCAATTCTTATCAGTTAAGCATGCCAGCACGTGTTTAAATAGTTGATAGCCTTATCATTTCCTGAACACATTTATCAATCTATTTTCAAAAAGGGTTTGTCATTTTTGTTTATTGCAAGAGTTGAGATGATACAAATTAAAATGTTATAGTCAAACAATGATCCTTATAATTTCACGCGCGTGTCTGTCTGTCTGTAGGTCGCAAACAATCTACACAGACAGACGATAAATCGTACAGATTTCAAACTTTCTTTTTATATGTTTTGTATTGTCCCTCATATATGAAAAATATAGCGTTAACAAAAAAAACGTGAACACCTGACCTAACCTACCCTTCGAATACTCTAATAGTGAGAGATCTGATAGGAAAGTTGAGAGGGATCTAACCCAATATTATATGAAAAACGTTGTAGATCCAGTTAGGTTCCCTGGGGATTGCCAATCTGGTACACGCTATTAGTGAACACCTAACCTTACCTAACCTAACCTAACGTAACCTAACCTAACCTACCCTTCGAATACTCTAATAGTGAGAGATCTGATAGGAAAGTTGAAAGAAAGGGATCTAATCTAAGACTACAAGAAAAAGGGTAGATCCAGCTAGGTATTGTCACGCTCTAAGTACGTAAGGTGAATTTTTTTTAATTAGTTCCTATCTTTAAACCACATAATATGTAACAAAATTAAATATATGAACGGTTTCACATTTTATAAAAACTATCTTTTAGGGCTCAGACAAACAAAAACAGTACATATCTACACAAATTTCACCTTGTTCTCCCAAAAAGTTCACTCAAATTAAAACCTTTTTTAAAATATAAACGTTTAATTTTAACATTAAAATTTTATTACTCTTTTTTGATCCTTCACAATTCTTATTTGAAATAACTCTATTCAATAACTGGTTTCGACAATTTAAATTGTCATCATCAGATCAGTTCAATTGCTTCCATTTAAAATACGAATATACACAACATATGAAAAGGAACTAAAAGGGTAAAACTCACAATACAAACCTAGATATATACAATTTAATATGAAATAAGACATTCTGCTACTTAGTGGCTAGATATATACAATTTAATATGAAATAAGACATTCTGCTACTTAGTGGCTAGATATATACAATTTAATATGAAATAAGACATTCTGCTACTTAGCGCATATTACTCTCTATTAAAATAATTACAGGTAATTTGTAAAATTACTAATTAATTACACTGACGCACCCTACACGTGCAATAAAACACTAAATGTTATTAAAACAGCTGACGATTTTAAAACTGTCACGCCCATAAGATTTATTACATGGTCTTTTGACCCTTCTGCGCGTGCTTGGAACACCTGCCAAGAAAATGAACATAACGCTTCTTTCAATTCTGAATTCATTACATTCCGATTATTGATAAAACTGATACGGAAATATGCGCGACAAGTTGCTGTGGCCATCATGGTACTTACCCAACGCTACCACAATATAATACAAGCAGATCCATTAAAATGTAATGACAAAAGTTGACATTTGAGGATTGTGCAAATGTTATAATGTATTGGTATATTAAGGGGTCTAACTTGACCTAACCTAACCTAACGGGCCTGGAAGATGTTTAAATGTGAGAAGCTACCACTCGCTGCGCTCGTGTCGGTCTCTGCTCTGGCGCATCTTCTATCTATATGAATATCACATTTTCTTGGGTGATTAGGCTTTGAACTAACATTTTTGATAATAACTTCATTATATGTCTTCGTACATAATATGTTGTTACCATAAAAAAAAAATTATCTAATTAATTGTGAAATATGAACAAATAAAAGGGTCAAAGTGTGCTAAAACCAGACGTCAGTCCGTAGGGAAATAGGGACAATTATTTTTATAAAGTCAAATTTTTAAACAGCAATACAACATATATAGCGGTAATAAAAAAAATGACCTTGGGATAGTTGAGGCAAAAACAATCGAGTTTAAATGTTTTTTTTTGGAAATATGTGTGGTGTATGAAATAAAACTAGAAGTTATTCTGATTACGAATATGTATGTTTATTTGACGTAACAATTAACATATTAGCGTTACGCCATATTTAAAATGTTAGATAATCATGTCATCTCTCTCTAACTTGAACTTACAAATCTGAAAACAAACTATTTGGATTTAAAATTAAATTGCACCGCGAAATCATATATTATAGTTTTTTGTACGACGAATACAACTTAATTTAATCACAAAATGAGAAATTGGTCGTTTTTGTTAGATTCGAGACAAACAATTCAATAGCCATTAAAAAATGGATTGCATTTTCACTGATTTCTCTTTAATTCGGTCCGTAGGTAATACTAAACACTTATAATTTCACGCACGTATCTGTCTGAACAATTTAAACTGCCCTTTAAAAGACTTTATAAAAGTAACTGTACCTACTTGCTTATAGGTCTTAAATCGTCTGGTTTCACCACAGGCACTCAGTTTATTTATTAACAAAATCGGTTTTAGATTATTTGAAAAGTTACACGGATTCTAGATTTGAGATAAGCACTTTTTATGTAAATTTTAACCGTACATTTTTTTTTTAAAAAGGCGGCCGTTAACAATGTTTTTTTTAATATCTCAAAAACTGTTAACTTTTTAAAACCAAAATAAGAGACACAATATTTTGTACTTTAAATGACAAAGACGATGATATTTTTACTTTTATTTTTAAGTCAAAAAATAACTTAGTTATCGATAAAAAAAAAATTTCTTGGTAATTTACTATAACACTCGGAAGATTAAAATACTAGTCTTTATTATTACTGGAAAAATCCTAAAAATAATACATTTTTTGGTATTATAGTTATTTACCAAAAAAATTAAAAATAGTATTTTACCGATGCTTAGGTTATACCCTTCCTCAAATAAAAGTGACAAAATTACTATCATTAATAGAGCAACATTTTGGTTTGTTCATTTTTATTTTAAATTAATGATTTTCAACATATTTAGTATTAACAATTTTAAATGGCTGCCATGTTGTAAATTTACGAATTAAATATATTAATATGCGAGACATAAGAACTTAAAAAACTGTATTTTAAGTTTCTTTACTAGAGAAGCCAGATGTTATTAAAATAATTAGGTTGAACGTAATAATTCCCTTCTGCTGCATGTTTAGGAGGTGTCCATGGGGTTGGCTCGACATATTGGCCGCCCAAGTCAATAGCAATCATTTCCTGGAAATGTGAACGGATCAGGTACCAGTCGGGCGGGTATAGGCAATGACTACATAAATACTATAAGACACGACATGGCCATGTTAAATATTCTACGCTTATTCTTGAGTTGACCAATACCCGCTAGGTCGCTCTGCTAGAGAATCTGAAGTTGATGTGACTGGCGCTAGGTGGCTCTACGGTCAAACAATGTTTCAGGCGGGTAAGAGAAAACGCACTGATGCCACATATGGGACCACAGATGCGAGGGAAGGTCGAGAATCGCTTATCTCAGCGCACGAACTGACAACACTGACTATGCTGACGGAAGTAAGTGAGAAGGTTTGTGAGAGAGAGGTCAACAGTTGTACAGTCTCAACCAAGTGGGATGCGTACAGTCAAGCACCTGCTGTTAGCGCTTTCTGATAGCTGTGTGTCAAACTTGTGACGAACAGCACCCGTAAAGCGTAGACTATTTCCCTATCCTATGTCGTGTCTTATAGTATTTATGTAGTCATTGGTATAGGTTAGGTTAGGTAGTATGGTCATGGCAATCATAAAGCCCATCGACAATATGACATATCATCGAATTGGGTACTTAAATAAACTTCAACAGTGCCTTATGAGTTCAGAATAGTTATGATTGGTATTGTGCTTTCAGTTAGTTTTAAAGGATACCAGGTTAGCCAAGGACTAGCCAAGACCCGAGAATACTACCCGCGAATAACAAGTCATACTATTCTGACAGACGACGAACCTCGTCAATTGAGTGTCGCTCTTCCGCTGACCGAACAAACAAACACCTCCAATTCCAAGAAGGGTTGCTCATTAAGCAGGAGTTTGAACAGATGACCCTAGTTCCCCAAAGTGTCGAGCTATCCCCCACGTAATCGTTTAGGATGAACACCATTTTCAAAAGCTATTTACATACAGCTTAGTCCCTCAAAGTAGTCGTCTTATCCAAGTAACATTTTTTTAAATACAAAATAACGTCTTTGTTTTTACAACACTGGTAAAAGCTTACATAAACAATGTCTAACAAATTATGTACACTTTCATTTCAGAACAATAAATTTATTTAGAAACTAAATATTTTGGAACATGCTCAAAACAACTTTTTCACCTAAATTCAAACACACTCTGTACATTAATCAAAGTTCATTAACATTATGCAATAATTTAATTAAATCTACATTTTCAGTTACCGATAACAAAGTTCTGGGACTAGGCCGCTCAACTGATAAAGTTCGACAACCTCTGCCCAGCTGTTTTAGTAGGAAGTCCGGTCAATGGATTAAACAGTGAACTTTGTGATATTGTGTTTGAACAAAATGGCGACAGAATTAGCAACAATGCCACTGAATGGAGGCGAACGTGCTGTGTTGGTTCATCTACCAAAGTGTCGGCCAGTAGATATTACATTCAGAGATATCAGGTTTCAAGTTGAGACGGGATTCATACATAAAAGTAAGTAAATATGGTTATATGGTGCATGGTTATAAAGTGTTGATTACTATTATTTATACAGGGTGTTCAGAAATTTCATAAATTCAGGAATTGATTGAGTTTTAACTTTAGGAATAAATAGAGTATTGAATTCAGATTTCGTTTAACGTCTTACACGTTTACCAGAAACAAAGAACTTAAGTCGTATATTTTCAAAATTGTTGCCATTAAAAAAAATTTAACGTTGAATATCTAGCAAACTATTATACAAAATTTTAAGAAACAAAAAGTTTTCCATTTTAAGGGCAAACAAAATGTTAAAAAAAAAAAAAAAAAAAAAAAAAAAAAAAAAAAAAAAAAAAAAAAAAACTGTACCTTAAAGAATAATCTCGTTATTGACAAGAAACCAAAACCATAATTTCTTGAATCACTGTGGTGAATATAGCCTACAATGAAAGAAAATTTCCCACAATCACAATAAAACACTAACAACACAAAGACTGTATAGTTGTTTTACATTTCAATAGCACTGCTATCATCTTCAGAGGTCAATAAACACTAACCTTAATAACTACAATTACTACTGAAGTGAGGCCTAATGTTATTGGCGAAGGGGATCAGGTGACCCCTGCAGTAGTAATTGTAGTTATTAAGTTTAGTGTTCATTGTACCTCTGAAGATGATAGCAGTCCTACTGATATGTACATTAGGTAGAATAAACATAACTATCTTTGTGTTGTTAATGTTTTATTGTGGTTTTGGTGAATTTTCATTCATCATAATTTCTTGCTAATTGTCTACAATACCCAAGGTTAAGCTAAAACCAAAATATTTTTCTATAAAGTATTCGAGATTATAAAACGATAAAAAACGGTAGCCATTTTGAAACCATACAAAATAAATTCTTTGATTTTGCTACACGTATAAAAGTTACTATGCACAAACTAAATCTGAACTTAATATCCTATCTATTTCCAGTTATAAAATTGTTTTGTAGAAAAAACAAAATGGCGGACAGAAGACCAATATCATTGATAGGACTATATCTTATATTACATTCTTTGTATATTTTGTCCTAACAAATCAGATCCTGAAGTTTGGTGTAGTAATTTCTGGATAGTTTATTCGAACATTTTTGTAAATATCGTTTCGAGAAAATGCATCAACTCTCGTTTTCAAGTGAATATCTAAAACATAACCTTTAAGGGAAGTTAAAACTAGTAACATAGAATATGTACAGCTTTCAATTATCTCAGCATTGCTAAGCAACATTTCAACATCAATACGAAACCTACTGACAAAACAATGTGCATGAACTTTTTCAATTAACCGCAAAAGCAGTTTATATTTATATACGACCAAAAATGAATTCTCTTGTGCTAAAAACGCGTTCTCAACGTTTTTAATGACGGCGGTCGAAGCTCATTTTTATCGCCAATAATTCTCCAATATTATTTATTATTGTTATTTCAGAGTATTAACGAAATCTGTAGTTCCGATTTTGAAAACTTATGAACAGCTTCATGCCCGATTTTTGTTTGTTTGACACGATCTCGGAGATTTTTGGAGATACCGGTAGGTTTAGTTGGAGTACTTGGAGGGTAAACTTGAACAAAATTGTATGAAAATCGTCAAACAA
The DNA here is from genome assembly GCA_963513935.1 of Aphrophora alni. Taxonomy (NCBI): domain Eukaryota; kingdom Metazoa; phylum Arthropoda; class Insecta; order Hemiptera; family Aphrophoridae; genus Aphrophora; species Aphrophora alni. The sequence goes on from CAUPSG010000438.1 coordinate 44,480, forward strand.
GCTTTAAATAAGCTTCGAAACGCAGGGAGGAAGTTTTTAAAAAATATATTTATAAGTATTCCTTACTTTGCAGTAATGTGGTCGACTTTGGACTTATTTTTCTTGTAATTTCATGTAGCCTACACGCCGATAATATAATCGTAACAATACTATTCTAAAATTTGTAGATCTCCACTAAACTAAAGCGAATTTGAAAAAAAAAAGTTATTGAATATTATCATTTATTTTGTGATAAGATAAGTCAATATGCAGACAATGTGCATAACCAATCCTATAAGAACTTTGTACTTTGTATACTTCCTTATTTATTTATTTCTCAACATTATACCTACCAATAAAATACGTAAGGTTTTCTGATTCCAAATTCCTGCGGAACTATCATTGGACTAACTAGTTAGTGGATTAACTTACTCAAGTCATAAGGGGGACAAATCTGCATTTTAACCTGTTCCAAAAAAATGGGGTTTTTGGGGGCAATTCAATAATATTAAATGGAAACCCCCATCGGAGTGACCCCTCAGTAAAATACAACTGTACAAACCAGAAGACGATATCTTGCTACGATCTAAAATGGCGGCCGTTTAAATATTTCAAACGCCTATTTTACTTTATTTATTTCATTCACTACTAATTAGAAGGCGAGAATATGTGATCAAAATGTATTTAAAAATATATAATTTTGTAATCATAATTAATATTATTGAATTTTGAAAGAAAAAAAAACAAGATTTTCAGTACAGGGTGTGTATAGAACTTTGAATGATTGATTCTATTAAATACCAATCCATTATAGTTTAGAGCAAGTTAAAGCTGATAATTCCAAATAAAGTACCGAGATTAGTATTTAATACTTTTAAAAAGAACATTTAACTACGTTTTTTGTTAAAGCGAAGACCCCAATAAAACCTACACTTTTTAAAATCTACTGTTTTATTTGTTGATATGTTGGACAACTGGGGAAATCCGCTTTGCAAAATTAAATATTAAAATTACATCAACCAACATATCACTTTTGTACACACTGCAACAGGAAATAATACTATTTTAAATATGAAATAATAGTAATTATGATTACAACCAAAGGTCACAAATGTTTTTCGCCAAGTAGATATATTCGGCAGACACCTTTAAAATGAGAAGTCATTCGTCTTTCTAAGTCAAATAGCAGCTGATATAAACCTAACCTAACCTCACTTTTGAATACATGTTTGAACAAAGCCAGTACTAGTAATGTAGGACAGGAATATAGGATTCGGCAGACATCTTTTAAATGAGTGGTCATTCGTCTTATTAAGTCAAATAGCAGCTGATATAAACCTAACCTAACCTAACCACACTTTTGAATACATGTTTGAACAAAGACAGTACTAGTAATGTAGGACAGGAATATAGGATTCGGCAGACATTTTTTAAATGAGTGGTCATTCGTCTTTCTAAGTCAAATAGCAGCTGATATAAACCTAACCTAACCTGCACAAAGTTTTGAAAACATGTTTGAACAAAGACAGTACCACTGATGTAAGCACAGGAAGAACAATTTGATCTTTGGTTTTTTAAGGTTGCCAACTCACATGAGTTTGCCGCAGACCTATTTACTAAAAAAAAAAAAAAAAAAAAAAAAAAAATGGAGATGTTTAGTTTCCTTTCAGACACTCTGTATATGAGAAAGTCCAAAAGGGGGGGGGGATCGAAGAAGCGAGAGATGATAGAGAGTCATTTCTCCGGAGTTTCTTCCGACCTTGTACCATAAAAAATAAATTATACGTTGCAAAGTATTCTGTATATATTGGCCTTACCAACATTCATTCTTCGTAGCTGCAATTAAGTTTGACCCGATTGAATACAGTTAACGATATCTAATTGCAATAATTCTTGTAAACCTTCATTGGTATACTGATAGAATTTATGTCAAACCAAACCGGTGTAAATGTGACATCCTAATAACATAAATTGATAATAATAATATTTATTTCTTCACAATCAAATTACAATAAATAATAATTTTGAATGCAATAACAATAAAAATAAAAGTACAATACAAGTAAAAATAACACAATCTTGATATTACACTTAACTTGATATATCCAAAACAAAGATTTTCCTTACATTCAAATTTAAATTATGTGAAGAATAGGTAATCCTTAGGCACATGTACCTGAGTATGATTTACCATCATAATATTTAAATCTAGATATTAGAGGGAAAAGGAAGAAAGAGATCAGCCACAGCGCCATTACCATTCAAGATATATACAAATTCAAACAATAAAACTAAGTAAAAAATTGGATAAAGAACAGAATTTCACACACACACTTATACACAAGACCTAATCTACTCTCACACATGCACATGACATATTCCAGAAATATTAACTAGTTCCCACTGCATCACCTCAAAACTAATTCAATATTTTCCACTGAAAATAGCCATAACTTCACGGATTTAGAAAACAGGGATAAATTGTTACCCTTTTGAACTTCTACCGGTAGTATGTTAAATATTTTGTTATTTATAATTTATAATTAATTGTACTATTGTATAGGATAATTTTGTTTTTTGCCCGTTTTCTGTCCGATCTTCACAATTCATAGCCTAAAAAAAAAAAAAAAATCGTATATGGTGATTTTCGTAGAAGCGCAATTAATATCGGACGTGACTGGATGCAACCGTGTCCCACATTTGTCCTTAAGGTGGACAATTACAATAAATATCTCCCAAGGAATTCCATCATACATACTTTCTAGGCCATATCAATAAATCTTGTAAAATAGCATAATTTGTAAAAATCGATGCAAATTTGCATTTCTCGAAAATTACTAAAAAACCAGATTTACTGCCTAACCTTGAAATCGATCGTAACCGAAACCTGCAGAACTTCTTGTTCAATCGATTCCCACTCCGGAAGATAATGTTTGTCGACCGTGAACAATCGATATTATTCAGATTCCAAGGTTATTTTATTAATCTTGTTTAGGTAAAAGAATGCATTAACAAAACAAATTAAAGTTCGATGGACGCTGGTGAAATTAGGCCTACAGTATATTCGATAGAAGAAAAAAACTCCAACACAAGATCTCACAAAAATTACGTTTATGCAATCAAACGCGTTTCAACGACAAAGTCGCCATCCTCAGTGATACATGAGTACTGACAGTATGGATGGATGAGATGAGTACTAGTGATACATACCAATACTATAACTTGTGTTCCGAGTTTTTTTTTCTATCTAATATTTATCTCACAAGTCAAACCTAATATTTATTTATAAACTAAAGCATATTGATAAAATTATGCTAGTTTTAATTTTGACGTCATCGTATCACGTGATTGGTAGTAAGAATGTTATTACTATATAGGGTGTCAAAAAATATCGGAACGGCTGTATATTTCAGCTGCTATTTGACTTAGAAAGACAATCGATCCCTCATTTTAAAGATGTCTGCCGAAACTATCTCCCCGTACCTACATCAGTGGTACTGACTTTGTTTCAAACACGTATTCAAAAGTTTGGATAGGTAAGGTTAGGTATATTTCAGCTCCTATTTGACTTAGAAAGACAATCGATCCCTCATTTTAAAGATGTCTGCCGAAGCTATCTCCCCGTACCTACATCAGTGGTACTGTCTTTGTTTCAAACACGTATTCAAAGTTTGGATAGGTAAGGTTAGGTATATTTCAGCTCCTATTTGACTTAGAAAGACAATCGATCCCTCATTTTAAAGATGTCTGCCGAAGCTATCTCCCTGTAACTACATCAGTGGTACTGACTTTGTTTCAAACAAGTATTCAAAGTTTGGATAGGTAAGGTTATGTATATTTCAGCTCCTATTTGACTTAGAAAGACAATCGATCCCTCATTTTAAAGATGTCTGCCGAAGCTATCTCCCCGTACCTACATCAGTGGTACTGTCTTTGTTTCAAACACGTATTCAAAGTTTGGATAGGTAAGGTTAGGTATATTTCAGCTCCTATTTGACTTAGAAAGACAATCGATCCCTCATTTTAAAGATGTCTGCCGAAGCTATCTCCCTGTAACTACATCAGTGGTACTGACTTTGTTTCAAACAAGTATTCAAAGTTTGGATAGGTAAGGTTATGTATATTTCAGCTCCTATTTGACTTAGAAAGACAATCGATCCCTCATTTTAAAGATGTCTGCCGAAACTATCTCCCTGTACCTACATCAGTGGTACTGACTTTGTTTCAAACAAGTATTCAAAGTTTGGATAGGTAAGGTTAGGTATATTTCAGCTGCTATTTGACTTAGAAAGACAATCGATCCCTCATTTTAAAGGTGTCTGCCGAAGCTATCTCTCCGTACCTACATCAGTGGTACTGACTTTGTTTCAAACAAGTATTCAAAGTTTGGATAGGAAAGGTTAGGTATATTTCAGCTCCTATTTGACTTAGAAAGACAATCGATCCCTCATTTTAAAGATGTCTGCCGAAACTATCTCCCTGTACCTACATCAGTGGTACTGTCTTTGTTCAAACACGTATTCAAAAGTTTGGATAGGTAAGGTTAGGTATATTTCAGCTCCTATTTGACTTAGAAAGACAATCGATCCCTCATTTTAAAGGTGTCTGCCGAAGCTATCTCTCCGTACCTACATCAGTGGTACTGACTTTGTTTCAAACAAGTATTCAAAGTTTGGATAGGTAAGGTTAGGTATATTTCAGATCCTATTTGACTTAGAAAGACAATCGATCCCTCATTTTAAAGATGTCTGCCGAAACTATCTCCCTGTACCTACATCAGTGGTACTGACTTTGTTTCAAACACGTATTCAAAAGTTTGGATAGGTAAGGTTAGGTATATTTCAGCTCCTATTTGACTTAGAAAGACAATCGATCCCTCATTTTAAAGATGTCTGCCGAAACTATCTCCCTGTACCTACATCAGTGGTACTGACTTTGTTTCAAACACGTATTCAAAAGTTTGGATAGGTAAGGTTAGGTATATTTCAGCTCCTATTTGACTTAGAAAGACGATCGATCCCTCATTTTAAAGATGTCTGCCGAAGCTATCTCCCCGTACCTACATCAGTGGTACTGACTTTGTTTCAAACATGTATTCAAAGTTTGGATAGGTTAGGTTATGTATATTTCAGCTCCTATTTGACTTAGAAAGACAATCGATCCCTCATTTTAAAGATGTCTGCCGAAACTATCTCCCTGTACCTACATCAGTGGTACTGACTTTGTTTCAAACAAGTATTCAAAGTTTGGATAGGTTAGATTAGGTATTTTTCAGATCCTATTTGACTTAGAAAGACAATCGATCCCTCATTTTAAAGGTGTCTGCCGAAACTATCTCCCCGTACCTACATCAGTGGTACTGACTTTGTTTCAAACAAGTATTCAAAGTTTGGATAGGTAAGGTTAGGTATATTTCAGATCCTATTTGACTTAGAAAGACAATCGATCCCTCATTTTAAAGATGTCTGCCGAAACTATCTCCCTGTACCTACATCAGTGGTACTGACTTTGTTTCAAACATGTATTCAAAGTTTGGATAGGTAAGGTTATGTATATTTCAGATCCTATTTGACTTAGAAAGACAATCGATCCCTCATTTTAAAGATGTCTGCCGAAACTATCTCCCTGTACCTACATCAGTGGTACTGACTTTGTTTCAAACACGTATTCAAAAGTTTGGATAGGTAAGGTTAGGTATATTTCAGCTCCTATTTGACTTAGAAAGACAATCGATCCCTCATTTTAAAGATGTCTGCCGAAGCTATCTCCCTGTAACTACATCAGTGGTACTGACTTTGTTTCAAACATGTATTCAAAGTTTGGATAGGTTAGGTTATGTATATTTCAGCTCCTATTTGACTTAGAAAGACAATCGATCCCTCATTTTAAAGATGTCTGCCGAAACTATCTCCCTGTACCTACATCAGTGGTACTGACTTTGTTTCAAACAAGTATTCAAAGTTTGGATAGGTTAGATTAGGTATTTTTCAGATCCTATTTGACTTAGAAAGACAATCGATCCCTCATTTTAAAGGTGTCTGCCGAAACTATCTCCCCGTACCTACATCAGTGGTACTGACTTTGTTTCAAACAAGTATTCAAAGTTTGGATAGGTAAGGTTAGGTATATTTCAGATCCTATTTGACTTAGAAAGACAATCGATCCCTCATTTTAAAGATGTCTGCCGAAACTATCTCCCTGTACCTACATCAGTGGTACTGACTTTGTTTCAAACATGTATTCAAAGTTTGGATAGGTAAGGTTATGTATATTTCAGATCCTATTTGACTTAGAAAGACAATCGATCCCTCATTTTAAAGATGTCTGCCGAAGCTATCTCCCTGTACCTACATCAGTGGTACTGACTTTGTTTCAAACAAGTATTCAAAGTTTGGATAGGTAAGGTTAGGTATATTTCAGATCCTATTTGACTTAGAAAGACAATCGATCCCTCATTTTAAAGATGTCTGCCGAAACTATCTCCCTGTACCTACATCAGTGGTACTGACTTTGTTTCAAACAAGTATTCAAAGTTTGGATAGGTAAGGTTAGATATATTTCAGATCCTATTTGACTTAGAAAGACAATCGATCCCTCATTTTAAAGATGTCTGCCGAAACTATCTCCCTGTACCTACATCAGTGGTACTGACTTTGTTTCAAACATGTATTCAAAGTTTGGATAGGTAAGGTTATGTATATTTCAGATCCTATTTGACTTAGAAAGACAATCGATCCCTCATTTTAAAGATGTCTGCCGAAGCTATCTCCCTGTACCTACATCAGTGGTACTGACTTTGTTTCAAACAAGTATTCAAAGTTTGGATAGGTAAGGTTAGGTATATTTCAGATCCTATTTGACTTAGAAAGACAATCGATCCCTCATTTTAAAGATGTATGCCGAAACTATCTCCCTGTACCTACATCAGTGGTACTGACTTTGTTTCAAACACGTATTCAAAAGTATGGGTAGGTTAGGTTAGGTATATTTCAGCTCCTATTTGACTTAGAAAGACAATCGACCCCTCATTTTAAAGGTGTCTGCCGAAGCTATCTCTCTGTATAGTAAAGCCGTCTATCTGTGCGCGCGAACCCTTCGCTACTATCTTGGCAGAAAACATACTGATGGAGAGCCTATGGGCATTGTTTGCTCCTTTCCGCCCGACGCGACACTAATTTTGTGCTGTGTTATTATGCCATACTAAAAGGGATGTTTATAAAGGCAATGTAAATATGTATCAGACTATGTTTTACAGTATTATGAAATATTAAATGTACCAAATCATATTAGCATGTCTTTCATTATGATAAATATAAATACAAATTATAATTATAAAATATTTAAATGGATATGTACTATCAAAAAAAATTGTATGTGTGACAACAACCTAAATTAAAACGACACACGTTATTCAAGAATTAAATGTATTTGTAAATAAATGTAAGTTATGTTAATAGACTTTGTTTTTAACAATTAAAATAAACATACATTTAAATAAGAAATATTCAGGTGTGGCTACAACAACCTAAATTAAAACGTAACACGTTAGTCAAGAATTAACCCTAGATTACTACTCTTAGTTCATTGTTACGTGATCACTATTCATTCGTAAATTTTACTAATTTCTGTTTTTATTTTTATTGTTTTTTTTTTTTAACTTTACTTTAGTGTTGACTATTTTTTTATATTAAATCCTTTATTGTTTTTAAGTGTTTTTAAAAATATTTAACAATAAACTCCTACATATTTTAACTGTAAATATATGTCTTTTAATACCACTACAAGTACGTTTTAAAAAAATAATAATTCTTGGAAAAAAATCGAAAAAAAAAATAAATATTATTTTATTGGAAAAATTAATCGGATATTTATAAAATACATCATTTATAGGTGTTTAATTTATATAAAAATAGAAAAATGATTTACAATAAGTTCATTAGGTAGAATGCCAAAAATGCCAAAATTAGAGTCATGTCTCACTGAGAATCACATTCCTTGCAGTGAATAATATACACTTAATAGCTAAATCAAACACTTTGAACTCTAAAATCACTATTTACACGTTAGTCAAGAATTAAATTATGTGTTATGATAAACTTACTCTTATTACAATTACTCAAGCTCCTCAACTCCACTCATTCCATCTTCTGAGTCATCACCGCTGGAATCCGTTTCGGATTCACTCTCCAATGAAATGACGAAAGATTCCAAAATGTTGTCGAACCCCCCTTCATTCAAAAGATATTCAACCTCAAGTTTCTTTACATGTTCACACTTCCTCAACCAATCATCGGGGCCCATACTGGCCATCTTCTCTTCAGTGATTGTTTGCACACGAGAAAAGTTGAATGAAATATTTTTGCTCGCCACGTAGCCCTTTATATCAGCCCAAATAAGTTCGATCGGATTTAGGTCCGGATGATAAGGCGGTAATCTAAGGATGTTGTGACCTTCTGCCTGGTCAGTCTCATCTAAGAGGTAGCGGCAGAATTTTGATTTATTTAAAGTAATTTAATCATATTTTTAAAAACAATAAAGGATTTAATATAAAAAATAGTCAACAGTAAAGTAAAGTTTAAAAAATAATAATAAAAATAAAAACAGAAAGTAGTAAAATTTATGAATGAATAGTGATCACGTAACAATGAACTAAGAGTAGTAATCTAGGGTTAAGATGTAACAAAACAAAATGGGTCAGGTAGCCCAGCAGATGGACGGTGAAAGTGAGGGTCTATAAATCTATCACCGGCAACTAAGGTTTCGACTGAAAACCCTATGTTTTTAGAAAAGAGCCCCCGCACCCCCTCTCGCCTTTCAACCCAACCACCAGCCTGCGCGCACAAATAGACGGCTTTACTATACCTACATCAGTGGTACTGTCTTTGTTCAAACACGTATTCAAAGTTTGGATAGGTAAGGTTAGGTATATTTCAGCTCCTATTTGACTTAGAAAGACGATCGACCCCTCATTTTAAAGATGTCTGCCGAAACTATCTCCCTGTACCTACATCAGTGGTACTGTCTTTGTTCAAACATGTACCGGTATTCAAAAGTTTGGAAGGTAAGGTTAGGTATATTTCAGCTCCTATTTGACTTAGAAAGACAATCGATCCCTCATTTTATAGGTGTCTGCCGAAGCTATCTCTCTGTACCTACATCAGTGGTACTGACTTTGTTTCAAACACGTATTCAAAGTTTGGATAGGTAAGGTTATGTATATTTCAGCTCCTATTTGACTTAGAAAGACAATCGATCCCTCGTTTTAAAGAGGTTTTTTGCGGAAACTATCTCCCCGTACTGTTTTTGCCTCTAAACTATCCCAATTTTGTTTGTTAATCCTATATTTTAGCTATATCAGAGGTAATACAAAGATTATAAATGCAAAGTTACTCTGGGATTGTTGGATCGGTGATGTACGTACATCGAAAACAGTCTTCAGTATATGTATTGTGTTTGGTGTAAATGTGTATTTCTGTTGTACAATTTTATTGTTTAAATGTTCTGACTGCTTCATTTATGGACTAAAGAAGATAATTCTGATGATGGAATAATTTCCGAAACGCGTCAATAAAAGTATGTAAGTAGAATATAATCACATAGACGGGAAATTATATTAATATCGTATTGTCTGTGTAGATTGGTTGCGACGTACAGACAGGCAGATACGGTCCTTGATTTTATCTACGGACCCTTATTTGTGTCTCATTATCCCATCAGAGATGTACTGATTTTTTTTTCATAAGGCTATGATAATGACGGAGAAAAAATGTACCATTATCGACTGTACTTATAGTGAATAATAATGTTTTCTTTTAGTGCCTTGACATTATAAATGTAGGTTTTACGGTCTGTTATAACTTCATCAGATGTAAACTAGTAACTAGAGAAGGCCAGAGGCTGTGAACAGGTCTGTGAAAACTATATTTAATAGGCCGAGAAATAAGAATAACTGATTATTGAGTAATTTCCAATCAATGTGCATTGTATCTTGCCCGTGGTTAACCCGTGTTATTGAAATGTTCATTGATCCGACTTGTGGGAGTAATTTATACTAGACTTCATTCAGTGAGTGTTGAGAATGAAGCGCCGCCCACTAAGGCACTGACGTCAGGGTCAGGCCGATTCACAAGCGGCCCTTATGCATGCGAAGGGGTTGTTGTGTTTTAATGACCCCTTAAATCGAACACTTAACTCAACGAACTAACTAAAGCATTCGAGAACTGGCTGTCGACTGGGGTTTGACTGTGAATTGGGGGTACATTCCATGTGACGTCCTTTCACGGTATCCTGGTGCAGTCCTAATAGTCTGCTCGCCTGTGTGTGATGGCGCGTGCGTTAGAGAAAAGCGACCCTTCGTTCAGCATTCCTTGTTTGATAATATACAACAATTTTTACTATTAAATTAAAAAAGTGAACTCTAGAAGGGGCAATGGCATTATATATTTAAGCATTTTTCATGATTACTGTATTTTGAAAAATTCAAAAAACCCATAAAGTATTGCGTATCATTTTGTTCACAAATCTCTGAACTTTATTGGTTTTACTAAAGGGAAAAAAATTCTATTTGTGTTTGGGTTGAATTTTATTATTTTTTTCAATTTTTTTTTGAGTTATGTAGCAACTAATTCCCTTCATATTTTCAAAAGTTTAAGCTTTTTCGAAAAGAAGATGTTTTCGAAAATATAAAATTTTTAAGGAAATTTTTCAAATTACGATAAAAAATATTTATACATATTATAGTAGAAAAAGTACCTTTTCTCAGAGTTAATGTCATGATTGTGTTAAACACATTGAAAATAAAACATGGACGCTGAAATTGATTTACAAAATTCTCCTTTTATTAATTAAAGATTATTATTATTATTATTAATATTATTATTATTAATATTATTATTATATTAATTATAATATTATTAATAATAAATTAGAATAATATATTAATATTAATAATTATTATAATAATTGAAGATTTTTTTATATATAGAAATAAAAAAATAAAAAAATACCTAGCAATAATACAACATTATTTTATATAAACGCTTTGGTTTTATAAAACAAAATTGGGTATCATTATGGTGCAGATGTGTTATTAATAAACTGCCGAATTCATACCTACCTACATAATAGACACGGTTTAACCTAGGAACGGTTTTTCGGTTACGCTAATTATATGTGTCACGCATAACCTGGTTTGCCGTACATTGTATAGCAGGTCCAGAGACTTTAATCCTTCTAGAAAGTAGAACACGTGGCCTAGAAGTAATGCCATTGACGCCGGTAGGGCCTGAGGGTGGAAACTCATTACATTTTTCAATTTCGTAAGGTAAACACGTTACCGAATATTGGTAACAATGAGCAGAGGTAGAGTTTGATTTTAAACAATTTATATTTAGCTTGACCTCTGTACTTGAGATGCGCAGTCGTCTCTGCGCCGGATATTGTAGTGGGGGAAACACTGAGCTAAGTCTTGCTGTGAGATTTGTACTGTGCGTTTCAAAAACATTGGTTAGGTTAGGGCGTAAGTCCTTCGCATATGTACAGTTCGTTAAGATTTAGCTTGAACTCTGTACCTAAGGAGTAGTCTCTGGTCCGGATGGTGTAGTGGGGGAAACACTGAGCTGTGTTACAGTGAGTTTTGTACTGTGCGTTTCAAAAACATTGGTTAGGTTAGGGCGTATGTCCTTCGCATAGTACAGTTCGTTAAGATTTATCCTGACCTCTGTACTTGAGATGCGGAGTAGTCTCTGGGCCGGATGGTGTAGTGGGGGAAACACTGAGCTCAGTCTTGCAGTGAGATTTGTACTGTGCGTTTCAAAAACATTGGTTAGATTAGGGCGTAAGTCCTTCGCATATGTACAGTTCGTAAGATTTAGCCTGACCTCTGTACTTGAGATGCGGAGTCGTCTCTGGACAGGATAGTGTAGTGGGGGAAACACTGAAATATCTTGCAGTGAGTTTTGTACTGTGTGTTTCGTAGTTATACGTGGAAAAAAAAATTGGTTTATTGTGTTGCGGTGAAAAGCGAAAACGTCAGGAAGGAAGTTGTGGGAGTAAAGTCCTCCATGCGTAAATAAATTTTAAAAAGAAAGAAAAAAGTCCTTCGCAGCCAATCTCGTAAAAACATATTAAATGTGTATAGTTTTATGAAACAAGATACAGAGAACGGAAGAGTTTTTTTTAACATGGAGATTTTCCGCCATGTTGTATTTTGTAATTTATACGCTTTTCTGGTTAGCAAATTTGTGAAATTGTTTGTAAATATGTGTCTAAATAATAAATTTAAACAAAATTGAAAAAAACTATTTGCAATTTGGAAATTTATATAAAAAAATTGTCTGGTTAGTAAGTTTGTCCAATTGTTTGTAATCAAGACGACAAACAGACGATAAAACGAGACGGTAACATGACAAACGTTGACAGCGGAATGGAGCTGAGTCAATGTCTTAATCAGCAGTAGCAGTTATCAGTTCTCCTACCGCCTACAACTCCCCTAATGCGCATTATAAAAGTCGATTTACACCTTGATGACTGTACTATATAATATCCAAATTATTATTTCATATTACTTCGTGTGTAGGGATTATTTGTACATAAAAGGGAATTTTTACTTTACTTGGAGGGATTTTCTTGTGCAAGCATACGGCAACACAGCTTCGAACTTCGCTAGAGCCGAGATACTGACACGAGCGAAGCGAGTGTATTTTATTTAATAAATCCACAAAGATGGTTGACGATAGTTTAGAAAAGATCTAACTCGCCCTCATTACGAGTTATTAGATGGTAGAAATAGGTACCATAAAAAAATGTAAATAAGATTGTTCTTGTTTTAATCTCAAATCTTTATTTGTCTAGTTGTAGCAATTAATTTTGTTTGTTAATGTATCAAACGACAGTTTCCACAGAAATAACCAATATAAAACTTCTTTTTTAAATTCATTTGCTTCATCCCTATTGAAGTGTGCCTACGTAGGCCTATTGTTCTACAGCTGTTGACGCAAAGTGCATTTCAACATTAGAAAAACAAGTTCTTTTAATGGTCGTTGTGAAACCTACATAAGACAATGCTGTTGACCTCTTTGAGCCTGGAGGAATGTTTAAATAGCTTTTTACAACGCAAATGGTTTTTCACGTTAAGAGAACTCCTCTTCTGTTTGGTGTTAAAATCTTTCGTGAAAAATACCACGGTGGTCATCGTATGAAACTGGAAGGGAGTAAATTTCTTAGTATAAGGTCCTAATTTTGGTAATACCAATATTCGATTTTGACTGATGTTCACATAACAGATCTCGACAACGGCCATAAAAATCAGATACACGAAATATAGTGTGCTCATATTGACCTCTATTGAAATTCAGAAAAATATAAAAACGGAAGCAATTTAACTTTCAACTTATATCACACTAAATTAGATAAAAATGTGCAGATTTCAATTCTGCCTATAATGGGTACCAACCTCACCTCTCTACAATGACAAATAGCGAAATTATTGTCAAAAATATAATTTAAAACCTTGCCTTTCCAATAAAATTTGTTCGTATAGTAACGAGATTCGGTATGGGCGAGTTACGTAGCCAGTGGAGACCTTTTAACCTACTCACAAATACGAGACTTTAACATTTCCTACAAGGCTTAAGAAACTATTCTTTGGTGATCACATTATATAAAATATGATTGTAATATAATGTATGATGGTGCTGGACAAGGTACCTTCACCTTCTTTCAATTGTTATTTTATTGGAATTAACTAAAAGAATATTACTTAAATTTTGTAAGTGTCAGGACCCTTTATATCCTGTTTCTAAAACCATTGGGAATCGTATAGGTGCTGGAGGACACGCATAAAGTGTTTTACTAACTAACAAATTTCACATTTGAAGTATTATACGTAGACTGAAAATTGTCCGATTAATTCGTCGCAAGGCGTGTATACAAGGCCACGCACTAAACTCTTAACAGTGACAAAAGGTTATTCATCGAGATAAATACCGTTAGGTAACTTACTCCATTCGGTACTGAAGAATGCTTTTCGTCTAGTTGATCAATGTATAATCTCAGTTCGATTTGGTGTTTATTTGTACTTTTTTCTACGTTCCATATATGTAGTCTAACAAGTTTTAAACTCTCAGACTGGCCTCTTTAGGCTACTAGTTTCAATTTCGGTTTTCAACATCATCCTAGAACGTTTCGCGGTTCTAGTTTTTTACTTGATAACGAAAGTTGATATCCATCTTGAAACGTCGTCGTGTATTTAACACAAACTATCTGAAATTTTCGAATAAATTGTATCGATACTGAACAATCTATCATTATTTAATGTTTTAAATAGTTGGACCAATTCACATTCCACAATTTCAGTTCCAAGTCGTCATCCATCTTGAAAACGTCGTTTATTTAATATAAATGATGGGAAGTTTTCGAATAAACTGTATCGATACTGAACGTTATGCGTATAATGATTTAAATAGTTGGACCAATTCCCATTCCACAATTCCAGTTCCAAGTCGTATAGTTTAATTAAAAAATTTCACTTGATAACGAAAGTTGACATCCATCTCGAAACGTCGTGTATTTAATACAAATTATCTGAAATTTTCGAATAAACTGTATCGATAGTGAACAATCTATCATTATTTTTTGTTTTAAATAGTTGGAACAATTCACATTCCACAATTCTAGTTCAAAGTCGTATAGTTTAATTTAAATTTTTCACTTGATAACGAAAGTCGACATCCATCTCGAAACGTCGTGTATTTAACACAAATTATCTGAAATTTTAGAATAAATTTTATCGATACTGAACAATCTATCATTATTTAATGTTTTAAATAGTTGGAACAATTCACATTCCACAATTCCAGTTCAAAGTCGTATAGTTTAATTTAAAATTTTTCACTTGATAACGAAAGTTGACATCCATCTCGAAACGTCGTGTATTTAACACAAATTATCTAAAATTTTCGAATAAATTGTATCGATACTAAACAATACATAATGATTTAAAATAGTTGGATCAATTCACATTCCATAATTCCAGTTCAAAGTCGTACAGCTATCCTTATGGATATAGGATAAGTACAACTTTTTATAATGCAATGCATTTGAAAGTACTAAACCTCCTTTAGAGGACATCAACTCGACTGCTTAGCCTATACTGAAAGGTCAAACTGCTTTATTCACTATATTAGATACAAAATAAATATGGTATAAGATTTCTTAGAGAACAATTTGAACGGAACCATCATTGTACTTACCCTGCCCCATCGTAATGTAATACAGTACCAGGAGATCCTTTAAACGTAAATGTAGGTTCCTTGTGCCTTGTGTTGGTAAATCAAGAGGTCTTATCCAGAAGGGTAAGTGTGTTTAAAACAGTTGTTACACAGGTGTAATTATTATGTAGATCACTACTTTCTGAATCTCGTAGATGTGCATATATTAAAAAATCTCGAATCATTTCTTTTGTGACAGTGTTCAGCCCTGACGGACTTCGAAGCTGTAGATATTCTCTTTCCCGTGTACGATTTCTTGGGAGGTCAGAGTTTGAAATTATATATTTTAACAATATCGTCGCATTACATGATGTGATCTGGTACTGTTACACGCAGAATTAAAAGCTGCAAAGTTTATCTAATTTAGTGTGTTGAATAACACACGAGATATAAACCATAGACAGTTTAAAATGAAAACGAGATCGGTATCGTTGGAAAACTGGTTTCTTATCAATGAAAAATTGGTTTCTGGTTATTGGAATACTGACTGATTTCTTATCGATAGAAAACTGATTACTTATCAATGGAAGCTGGTTGTTACCAATGGAAAACAGAATTTTTTTCAATGAAAAACTTGATTCTTATCAATTGAAAACAAGTTTCTTATCAATGGGGAAATGGTTTCTTATCAATAGAAAACAGGATTTTTATCAATGGAAAACTTGATTCTTATCAATTGAAAACAGATTTCTTATCAATGAAAAACTTGATTCTTATCAATTGAAAACAAGTTTCATATAAATGGAAAACTGATTTCTTATCGATGGAAAACCAAATTTTTATCAATGGAATACTTGATTCTTATCAATTGAAAACAGGTGTCTTATCAATGGAAAACCGGTTTCTTATCAATGAAAAATTGGTTTCTGATTATTGGTAAACTGATTTCTTATCGATGGAAGCTGGTTGTTACCTATGGAAAACAGATTTTTTTTTCAATGAAAAACTTGATTCTTATCAATTAAAAACAAGTTTCTTATCAATGGAAAGCTGTTTTCTTATCAATAGAAAACAGGATTTTTATCAATGAAAAACTTGATTCGTATAAATTGAAAACAGGATTCTTATCAATGAAAAGCTTGATTCTTATCAATTGAAAGCAAGTTTCTTATCAATGGAAAACTGATTTTTTATCGATGGAAAACCGAATTTTTACCAATGGAATACTTGATTCTTATCGATTGAAAACAGGTGTCTTATCAATGGAAAACCGGTTTCTTATCAATGAAAAATTGGTTTCTGGTTATTGGTAAACTGATTTCTTATCGATGGAAGCTGGTTGTTACCAATGGAAAACAGATTTTTTTTTTCAATGAAAAACTTGATTCTTATCAATTGAAAACAAGTTTCTTATCAATGGAAAGCTGTTTTCTTATCAATAGAAAACAGGATTTTTATCAATGAAAAACTTGATTCGTATAAATTGAAAACAGGATTCTTATCAATGAAAAGCTTGATTCTTATCAATTGAAAGCAAGTTTCTTATCAATGGAAAACTGATTTTTTATCGATGGAAAACCGAATTTTTACCAATGGAATACTTGATTCTTATCGATTGAAAACAGGTGTCTTATCAATGGAAAACCGGTTTCTTATCAATGAAAAATTGGTTTCTGGTTATTGGTAAACTGATTTCTTATCGATGGAAGCTGGTTGTTACCAATGGAAAACAGATTTTTTTTTTCAATGAAAAACTTGATTCTTATCAATTGAAAACAAGTTTCTTATCAATGGAAAGCTGTTTTCTTATCAATAGAAAACAGGATTTTTATCAATGAAAAACTTGATTCGTATAAATTGAAATCAGGATTCTTATCAATGAAAAGCTTGATTCTTATCAATTGAAAGCAAGTTTCTTATCAATGGAAAACTGATTTTTTATCGATGGAAAACCGAATTTTTACCAATGGAATACTTGATTCTTATCAATTGAAAACAGGTGTCTTATCAATGGAAAACCGGTTTCTTATCAATGAAAAATTGGTTTCTGATTATTGGTAAACTGATTTCTTATCGATGGAAGCTGGTTGTTACCTATGGAAAACAGAATTTTTTTCAATGAAAAACTTGATTCTTATCAATTGAAAACAAGTTTCTTATCAATGGAAAACTGGTTTTTTATCAAGAGAAAAAGGGATTTTTATCAATGAAAAACTTGATTCTTATCAATTGAAAACAGGATTCTTATCAATGAAAAGCTTGATTCTTATCAATTGAAAGCAAGTTTCTTATCAATGGAAAACTGATTTTTTATCGATGGAAAACCGAATTTTTACCAATGGAATACTTGATTCTTATCGATTGAAAACAGGTGTCTTATCAATGGAAAACCGGTTTCTTATCAATGAAAAATTGGTTTCTGATTATTGGTAAACTGATTTCTTATCGATGGAAGCTGGTTGTTACCAATGGAAAACAGAATTTTTTTCAATGAAAAACTTCATTCTTATCAATTGAAAACAAGTTTCTTATCAATGGGGAAATGGTTTCTTATCAATAGAAAACAGGATTTTTATCAATGAAAAACTTGATTCGTATCAATTGAAAACAGGATTCTTATCAATGAAAAGCTTGATTCTTATCAATTGAAAGCAAGTTTCTTATCAATGGAAAACTGATTTTTTATCGATGGAAAACCGAATTTTTACCAATGGAATACTTGATTCTTATCGATTGAAAACAGGTGTCTTATCAATGGAAAACCGGTTTCTTATCAATGAAAAATTGGTTTCTGATTATTGGTAAACTGATTTCTTATCGATGGAAGCTGGTTGTTACCTATGGAAAACAGAATTTTTTTCAATGAAAAACTTGATTCTTATCAATTGAAAACAAGTTTCTTATCAATGGAAAACTGGTTTTTTATCAAGAGAAAAAGGGATTTTTATCAATGGAAAACTTGATTCTTATCAATTGAAAAAAGATTTCTTATCGATGAAAAACTTGATTCTTATCAATTGAAAACAAGTTTCTTATCAATGGAAAACTGATTTTTTATCGATGGAAAACCGAATTTTTACCAATGGAATACTTGATTCTTATCGATTGAAAACAGGTGTCTTATCAATGGAAAACCGGTTTCTTATCAATGAAAAATTGGTTTCTGATTATTGGTAAACTGATTTCTTATCGATGGAAGCTGGTTGTTACCAATGGAAAACAGAATTTTTTTCAATGAAAAACTTCATTCTTATCAATTGAAAACAAGTTTCTTATCAATGGGGAAATGGTTTCTTATCAATAGAAAACAGGATTTTTATCAATGAAAAACTTGATTCGTATCAATTGAAAACAGGATTCTTATCAATGAAAAGCTTGATTCTTATCAATTGAAAGCAAGTTTCTTATCAATGGAAAACTGATTTTTTATCGATGTAAAACCGAATTTTTACCAATGGAATACTTGATTCTTATCGATTGAAAACAGGTGTCTTATCAATGGAAAACCGGTTTCTTATCAATGAAAAATTGGTTTCTGATTATTGGTAAACTGATTTCTTATCGATGGAAGCTGGTTGTTACATATGGAAAACAGAATTTTTTTCAATGAAAAACTTGATTCTTATCAATTGAAAACAAGTTTCTTATCAATGGAAAACTGGTTTTTTATCAAGAGAAAAAGGGATTTTTATCAATGGAAAACTTGATTCTTATCAATTGAAAAAAGATTTCTTATCGATGAAAAACTTGATTCTTATCAATTGAAAACAAGTTTCTTATCAATAGAAAACTGATTTCTTATCGATGGAAAACCGAATTTTTATCAATGGAATACTTGATTCTTATCAATTGAAAACAGGTGTCTTATCAACGGAAAACCGGTTTCTTATCAATGAAAAATAGGTTTCTGATTATTGGAAAACTGATTTCTTATCAATGGAAGCTGGTTGTTACCAATGGAAAAAAGAATTTTTTTCAATGAAAAACTTGATTCTTATCAATTGAAAACAAGTTTCTTATCAATGGAAAACCGAATTTTTACCAATGGAATACTTGATTCTTATCGATTGAAAACAGGTGTTTTATCAATGGAAAACCGGTTTCTTATCAATGGAGAACTGATTTCTTATCAATGAAAAATTGGTTTCTGATTATTGGTAAACTGATTTCTTATCGATGGAAGCTGGTTTTTACCAATGGAAAACAGAATTTTTATCAATGAAAAACTTGATTCTTATCAATTGAAAACAAGTTTCTTATCAATGGAAAACTGGTTTCTTATCAATAGAAAACGGATTCTTATAACAGAAAACAGGATTGATATCAATGGAAAACTTGAATCTTATCAATGTAAAACTGATTTCTTATCAATGAAAAATTGGTTTCTAATTATTGGAAAAAATGATTTCTTATCGATGGTAAACTGGTTTTTATCAATGGAAAACAAATTTTTTTATCAATGGAAAATTGGATTGTTATCAATGGAAATCTTGATTCTTATCAATTGAAAACTGGTTTCTTATCAATGGAAATCCGAATTCTTATCAACGGAAAACACGATTGTTATCGATGTAAAATTGGATTGTTATCAATAGAAAACTCGATTATTAATGGAAAGAACTATTTTTATCAACGGAAAACTGGTTTCTTTAGCTTCCATGTCTGTTATTTGGTTCCAAAAATATTAGAAAAAAAGAGCAAAAAAAACGCGAAATCAGTACTTGAAAATATTTTATGTAATAAGAGAGGCGTAGTTTACTTAGAAATCACGTCAACGGAAATGAGTAAAAAGGCAAAACGTGTAAAAGGTAATTTAATCTATTTCATAATTATTTCAATTATGTAAACAGCAATGACATTCCGACGTTACATCGAAAGACACTCAAACACTCCTATGTACTAAATCCCCCCATTGAGGAATATACAGGTTAACTTAAGTAAATCTATATACAGGGTGTTTCTGTAATGCGCGGAGATAATTCAGATGGTGGCGGTTACGTGTCAAAAATAAAGAAAAAGTTTCTATAAACATATGTCCAGTTAGCCGCCATTTTGTGTTTTTTAGTAAATAATTTTTATCTTTAAAACGGCTAAACCGATTTAGTTGAAATTTTCCACGGTTGTCATAAATGTAAAGCGCTAGTTTAGTTAAAATAATAAACTTGTTCCAATAATTTGTTTCAAAATGGCGGCGTATTAAAATTTTTAATGAAAGTAATTAAATAAAATATTTAAATGGCCGCCATTTTGAAACGGTGTATTGTAACAAGTTGATTATTTTCGTCCAACTAGGTCTTTAAATTGATGAGTACCGTGCAAAATTTCAACTCACTCCGTTAAGCCGTTCTAGGGATATAAATTATTTAGTAAAACAAAAATGGTGGATAGTTTGTAAAAGAAGCGTTACCGACTTGTGTTTATTAGAGACTTTTCTTTATTTTGACTCATATAAAACAGTCCCTGAATAATATCCGCTCATTACAGAAGCACCCTGTAGAGTGTAATGTAACAAGAATATAAATTACGAGCTCGCTACGCTTGTTTGTATGCCTTCGGCCTCGGTTGTTAAAATAACAATACAACTACACAGGTGATCGGTTTAAAAGCGTAGTAAGAAATCAGAAATTAGAAAAAAGTACGTTTTTGGTTTCAACCACAATAAAAATTAAACAGTATTAAAAGAAAGATTTTGACGTCCACAAGGAAAAGCAGTGTATATTTAGAATTTATAAAGATCACAAAGCATGCGAATATGTTTTGCTTTGATCCGGCCAAGTAGCCAAAGCGAACATGGCAACACCGCACGGCCACAACACACCAACTCTGCGCGCTAAATGATCCACTTAGGAGCACTTTTTAAAAAAATACGTTTTTAACATCTATGAATTTATAAATGCTACGACAAAGAGCTATAAATGGACAAGTTTCATCTGAGCTGCGGAGTTTGGGTGCGCAGTGGGTCTAGGCGTCAGTAAGTTGGTGGGGGAAGCTGTCGCCTCAGTCCGTGTCGGGGGTTGGTACTAACAACGATGTCTGCAAGACGGCTGGATCGGGGATAGTAGCCGGCGCTGACTGTTTCCCCTACAATGCCTGAGACCCCACGCGGCCTCGAACTACAAACTTTACCTCCCCTCCACGCGCAGCTCACAGCTCAGATGAAACCTGTACATTTATACTATGGAATAACCTGGTGAGGAGAAAAAGAACTCTTGCAAAATTGATAATTTATTTTTATCAACCTAAACATCTGAAATTACAGTATTCCATATAAAGCACTCGTGTAAACATTGTATTGATATTCGGTAGTGATCGAACAATAAGTTTCGGAATTATGAATTTTTAAAGTGGACACTTGTCTGAAAAGTCGAAAAGGGGTAATTTTTTAGACCAAGGGCAATAAAAATAACAGCATTAAAATTAAAAAAAAAAACATTGACATAAATCATCTTAGAATTAAACAAGAAAAATTATAGTGTAATCGTATTTGTTTTAAATCATTTAGTTAATTTTATAGTAACGTCCAAACTTGACTGTTTAACAGTCGATAGTAGAACGAACTTCTATGCAGCTGTTTGTAATCTTATAATCTTATAATAGAACGTCAATTTGTTCTACATCTAAAGTATGATTTGTAGAAAACACAAATTACTTACCCAGTCTACGTAAGTTGAGTAATCGTCTAAGAATCGTCCCTCTGTTTTTGCCTGAAGTACACGTTCCACAGACTCAGGAAACTAGAGGAAAAAAAACATTAAATTTGTTATTTTTAATTTCTTCACAACAAAATGCAATACAATTGATATCGGGCTATAAAACAACTAAAATACAATTTGATATGGAACTTTATAAAATAAAATTTTACTTACATTCAAATTTATAAATAAGAATTAGATCAAGTTGCTAACCCAATCTAACCCAATA